>JBBEEM010000038.1:0-122584 GCA_037305995.1 Sclerodermus sp. 'alternatusi'
CGGTATTTGGGATATGGTAAATAAGCCTTCCCAATCAGTAACATTATGTCTTTTGCTAAGAACTTATGTTGTAGTGGCTCAATATTGAATATTAGGTGCGGTCCTAATATTTTATTAGTGTGTATTATATGACCACATTTTTTGCATGTACTATTTTTCGCACTTTCTATAACTTCATTTATTGAAGTTTTAAGTGCATTCATTCCTTTTTCATAAAATGGCTTAGTATTAATATTTATGACAGTTACACTTTTCAGTTTTGAAGTTTTACAATGTAAACACTCTTCTGAAAATTTGTAAGACTCTTCATTCTTTAGCAAATATTGGGAAACCAAATTTGCTATATTAGTTGCGCAGTTCATCACACCTGATTCAATTTGAAATATATGTTTCAATATTTCAAATCTTTCCTTATATATTTCTTTAGTAACTCCATTATTTGATAAGTTTCTAATAAATTTTAAAAAATTATTAGTAGCTTCATTGACATAATTATTATATGATTGCCAATCTCTATAAGCTACTAATAATGACTGTGCAAACGAATCAAATGCACATGTTCATTGGCATGTTCCCTTATCCACGCATTTACACTTTTTCCTTGCAGTTCCTTAACAACACTTTTACGTTTTATTCCACGCATCTGTCGCTTTTTCTCATGATTTATTCCTTTTGTGTCATACGTGGACACATGAAGTTTTAGTCCTTCTTCAATTGGTCCATGCATATTATATGCATTTAATTTATTATTGCATTCTGAACATTTAGCATTTATTTTGATAAAGAAGCTGTTCATGTCTTTATCACACTTAGCATTTTTAAATACAAAACAGCAGGGTAGTTTAAGTGCTTTCCATATTTCTTTATTAATTATGTCTGTCCAACCATTTTTTAAGTTGTAATATTCTCGATTTTTATATATTACTTTATGTGGTGCGATTTTTGACCACTCATCAAATGGTATGTTTATTTCAACCCGCAAATTAGGCAGTACGGGTTGTAAATTATCAATAGACCAATTTGAATCATTAGATATATTTGTGATATCGCCACTTTTTTCGGTTTCTTCCACATTGTGCAATTTTCTTAAACGATTTAGCAAATCGTTACGGTTTTGGGAAACACATAAGTATATATATATTTTTGTGATTATACTGTTTAATTTTGTTGCCACTGTTTCCCATACAATGTTGTTTAAAGAAAAAAGTGAACCATTGTCATTAAATACATTAAAATCCTTGATTGCGTCGAAAATTTCGTCATTGGAAATTTTTGCTTTTCGTGGCATTTTTATTATTTTTCACAAAACACTAAATATTCACTTTAAATATAACTCTGACACAATCATGTAAACTCATATTAAAATGGATTCGTACTGGTTAGCGTTGTCGATTGAAAAGCCGAAAAGGTTAATTTTTATTCTTAGATGTTTTCCGACAATATCAGCCGAAGATTGTCGGTATGTCTTTTGATTCTAGAGAAATGGGCTTTGACTAGTCAGTTAGACTGCGACTCTCAGAGAGTGAACATCTGTATAACATATATTTTAGTGTACATAAATCTTTTATTTATAATAAATTGTCAAATTATTCTAACAATCACTAAGATTATTACTTTTTCTCTTATAAATATTTCTTTTAGCTCTTTAGCTCTTATAAAAAACTTATAAATTAAAAAAAAACACATATATACACATATACATATACATATGCACATATATATTATATATTATAATATATATTTATAAAAAGTCAAATTTTTACATGTATTTATTCTAATTATCTTTTTGATAATACGAATGTTACTTATTATAAAATTTGAACACGCGTGCACATGCGTCTTCTATAAAGTCTTAAGAGTTACTTTGACTTAGATTCTTTTGTATTCCGCGAAGTACTCACCCCTATATAAAAAAACTCGCGAGAAAACAATATATTTACTCGAGAAACTAAAGCGAAAATACGCGTTAGACAGAAGCGCGGTTTCCTTTTGTTCTTTCTTTCTCTCCTTCTCTCTCTCTCCCTTATCCAAAATTGTGTATAACGAGAAAGATATGTATGACATTATAATAGTCATAAGTTGAAAGTTGTTTAAATAATATACATTTATTAACATTTATAAATAAGATTTATTTGCTGTAATCAAATGGTGATACTAACTGTTACAAAATTTCCGCATTTCAGTCTAGAGGATTATTTCAAAGGATAAATTGAATTAAATATCCTTTGCCGCTTTTCTCTCCAAAAATTAATGATTAAAATATTCACGAATAAAACAGATTATTAATTAGAAATATTATTTTAATTATTAATTAAGAACATATAGTTAAAGTGAAATAAAACTATTTTCTCTTTCGTCTATTTTACTTCAACTGTCTGTCTGTTTCTGTTTAACTGAAATTATTTTTATTATTGCTTACCTTGAAAATGAAACTAGGACTATATAGTTTTTAATTGGATTTATTATCAGAAGTAACTTTCATAAAGGAAATGCAATAATTTTGTTAAACTCTGTATAATGTTAGAGATACAGGGATAAGACACTCTTTATTAATTGTTTATATTTTTTTTTTTTAAAGAAAACATTTCTTTATGAAATTACAGAAAAGAAATAGAAATTAATAATTGAAAAGTGAGAAGACAAAAGTACATGCATTTCATTAATTATACATCAGTGAAAACTAAACGTCTACCCTATGATGGCACGCGCACTCATAGGAAAGACGAATTATCTAATATCTTGAAAATTACTAAACGGATTCTTAGAGTGTTCAACACTTTTCTTTTCTTATTAAATTGCTCATTGAAAATGTATTGAGAAAAACTATGCCGATACATGAAACATTGCATGTTTTGTATGACTTGACGCAAGGCGGCAGGGGATTTACTTGTTAATATGTAAACTAAACATCGCATAAATATTCAATAAATAATTTTGAATTCTACTTATATCTTTCTTGCATAATAAAGAATATTTTGGAGGAAAATAGAAAAAAATACATGCGTTCTTTATATACTTTTTTATTAAACTAATTTTTCATTATTCAAATAAGCGTTTTTTATATAAAATTGTCCCAACCAACATTTGCTATATCGCCTTCCCCCCACCCTCCTCCTCTTTACCCTTCTTCCTGCCTTCCTTGCTCAGGTGAGCCGCTTGTACCAGGCGTTTCAGGATTCTAAAAAGATAAGTACATTTTTTGAAGCGTTTATAATTACTATTATTTATCTTTTGTATATCTTTCTTGGTGTATTTGGCATAGTATCCTTAGATTTCATTATTCTCTTATACAGGGTGTCCGGAAAAAAAGGAGACATATTTTGAGGGGTGGTTCCTGACGCAATTCTAAGAACTTTTCACCCCTTGGAATTTTTTAATTTAGGGCCTCCTTTTTAAATTATTAATGTTTTTCTGTGCGAAATGTGATTGGCCCTGGTTCGCGGGCTAGCGTCAGCTGGCGCGGTCGCGCGCGGAGACGTAAGCAGCACAGCGCCATAGCCAGCGTAAAAAGTCCTATGTCGCCCCGAGGCACGTAAATACTTAAAAAATGCTTATAATCACATTCGTACAGTTATTAATAATTTATTGTTGTCCAATTATTCAATTAAAAATATGCCTAATAGATGTTAATTGAATAATTGGCATGGACCCATGATACTTGTTATTTTTTTCATTAAAACAACTGTTAATTCACTTATTTCATAAAAAACATAGCTGACTAACAGTCCTCTAATGAATAATAACAGGTATCATTAATTACAGATTGTTAAAATTAATATTTTAACAATCTAGACAAGGGCAACATGCAACACATTTTAATTCTTTAATTTAATACTGTTAAACACTTACCATTTACTGCACACTTTCCTAATATCCTCATCCTGTCGTGGAATGGCTTCCCTTTGGGTGGAAAATTATTAATTATTCTAATTTTCCAAACAATTGTTGAAAAATTAGCACAGCATAACCACAATCACTGCACGAACACTTTTTACATATTTTTAAACACTACAATGAACACTGTGATTATTCACAATATTTCACAATATTTGTAACTTTATTAATAATCACTTTAAACACTAATCGCGGAAATAACTAATTAATTTATGCAATAAATTGTGAGATTATTGGACCGGCGTTGTCCACGGAATCTCACATACGTGTAGCACTCACTTGTAGAAAGTAAAAATAGAACATGGGGTAGGTCAAGATCAAGAATTACTTCAATTGTGTACGTGCTTTAATGATACCTGTTATTATTCATTAGAGGACTGTTAGTCAGCTGTTTTTTATGAAATAAGTGAATTAACAGTTGTTTTAATGAAAAAAATAACAAGTATCATGGGTCCATGCCAATTATTCAATTAACATCTATTAGGCATATTTTTAATTGAATAATTGGACAACAATAAATTATTAATAACTGTGCGAATGTGATTATAAGCATTTTTTAAGTATTTACGTGCCTCGGGGCGACATAGGACTTTTTACGCTGGCTACGGCGCTGTGCTGCTTACGTCTCCGCGCGCGACCGCGCCAGCTGACGCTAGCCCGCGAACCAGGGCCAATCACATTTCGCACAGAAAAACATTAATAATTTAAAAAGGAGGTCCTAAATTAAAAAATTCCAAGGGGTGAAAAGTTCTTAGAATTGCGTCAGGAACCACCCCTCAAAATATGTCTCCTTTTTTTCCGGAAACCCTGTATAGATGTTTTAAAATTCATCTGTATCTTTATTGACGTTACTGTTGACGGTAAATCGTCTAAATAAATCCATTATCATTTTCCAATCTGAAACTGTAAAGTTTTTAGGATAATCAATAATAAATATAATTTTCGACAGTTAGAGAAAACTATTTGAGATTGGAATCAATCATTTCAAATGAAACAACAAAACGTCGTTTCAGTTTAGCAAAATAACTATATTAGTCCTTAAATGATTTTTAATATCGAATGTATTAAAAACTAAGCTTCAATTTGCAAGATAATATAAGATTTTTTCCATCAGATTCATTCTTCGCAGTGACGCCTTAAAAGTTAGTGTCGGAGACTTAGAATATATTGTATATGTAAAATTTTTAGATATTTTCATATACAGGACCCGTTTGTTGAGGTTCGGCAAAATCTTAAGTGGTTGTAAAGGAGGTGATTCTAAGACGATTTTTCATTTACCACATTGTAATCTGAAGCTTAGTTTTCGAGAAATTTAATGATAAAAAATATTATTAATTAGACAGAGATAATCAATCGGTTGAAGTAAGGCAATACCGAATTGTTTCACATTAATATCTATTTCACTCTGTTTAACTAATAGTAAATGTCGTAAGTGAGAAATCGTCTCAAAATCATATCCTTCACAACTCCCTCAAGTTCTGCCGTACCTCAATGAAGTATACTGTATAATATTTATTTCCGTAATATTATGGATAATAATACATTAACTTTAATCAATATTTTAATTATTTTTCTTACCTTCTCCTGTTCTTTTTTATTTAGTTTTATTTGTTGGGCCCCATGTATCATGTTCTGGTCCAAACTGTTAACTTCTGGTGGAAATTTAACTGTTTTTTTCCACTCGCAAAATAATTGGTATTCCTCTGCATTGATTTCATTAGTATTTTCTATATTTTCATCTTGAGCTGTCTGTGCAGTCGTCGTTGACGTTTCTGAAGTGGATGCTTCCATATTCTTCTTAATAATAATAATTAATATTATAATTATTAATAATTCTTAATATTTTTGAAAATTGTTTGACATGGATAATGTGGAAAGCATAATGGATCTGCGTGACTCTTTCTTTTTTCGAAATTTTAACAAATTTTTTTATAACTTGCATTTGCACAAAGATTTTGTTCTGTAACTGAAAAATTAGACGTTATTTCGAAAATTGAAAGAGTTACGCGGGTACAGGAAAGATTAAGGAATCATTTGAGACTAGTCTCGATTAAAACTACTAAGAAATATGCTCAGAAAACGAAATGGACGAATTGTTGTTAAATTGCTAAATATATTGCCCTTTTTTATCTCGAAGCAGATAAAAAAGAGCAAAAATTAGTTCATATAGATGGCGTCACAAAACATTGTCATAATTGAGACAAAGATAAGAGATCTTTTAGGTTGGAAAAAGATCCTCTTACGCTCCTCTCTGTTATCTGGGATAAAACGATTTGAATATGTTAGTCTTAAATTTTTTATAAGTTATTAAAATCAAAATATATAGGGAATAACAATAACCCTGGGTCAATTTTAGGGTGTTGTAAGTAGGGGCAAGTAGAACATTTTTTATTAACATATCTGTGGTCCATGACCTTTCTATTCGTTATTACAGGTTATAAAAATTTCACCTGTTTTCGGTGTGACTGTACAGTAGGCATGCTGATTGATAATCGATTATTCCCTAAAAATAATCGATTTTTTTAATCCAATACCGTGTTGGAATTCTATCCTTGTTTTTTGCTATTAAAAAGACAAGGATGCTTTTGAGGGGAAATCCCGATTTTCGGACAAAATTGTTTAGTCATTAAATTTAGTTAATTGAATTAAATTTTTTTATAAATTATTAATAACCACCCTCCACACCCCCGTCTAGTCACCACCTACGCCTCACCCCTTTAACGCCACCCCCTGCGCTCATTTATTTTCTAAATAATTATTATTTATTTTTAGTCATTAAAATTAGTTAATTGAATTAAATTTTTTTATAAATTATTAATAACCACCCTCCACACCCCCTTCTAGTCACTCCCTAGGCCTCACCCCTTTAACGCCACCCCCTCCCCTCATTTATTTACTTAATGATTATTATCAATTTTTAATCATTAAATTTAGTTAATTGAATTAAATTTTTATATAAATTATTAATAACCACCCTCCACACCCCTTCCCATCACCCCTTCGCCCCACCCCCTTTACGCCACCCCCTCTACTCATTTATTTACTTAATGATTATTTTTTATTTTTTCATTACAATTAGTTAATTGAATTAAATTTTTTTATAAATTATTTATAACCACCCTCCATACCCCTTTCTCGTCATCCCTTCGCCCCACCCCTTTAACGCAACTCCCTTCGTCCATTTAATTATTAAATGATTATTACCTATTTTTAATGATTGAAATTAGTTGAAAAATTGAGAATTAAATTAAATTTTTATATAAATTATTAATAATAATTATTAATATAATAACCTTACGCTACACCTCTTTCTCGTCACCCCCCAACCGCCATTCCCTTAATGGCACCCTTACGACTATTTGTTGAACATTTAAAATATAAATGTATGTATTAATACGTATGTATTATTATTATATTATATTTGATAATACGTATGTGTAAATGTATAGTATTTATATTCTGTATTTGATGAATCGGAAAGTGAGAATCAAACTTATGTTCATAGGCATATGTGTAGAATCGTATAGATTATTTCAAAGTAATATGAAAGAAAAAAATACAAATATAAGCTAAGAATAAACTCGATCGCTCGATCGGCTGAATAGAATCATTAGTTAAGTGGCTTTCATTAGGAGCACACCTCTTTGAAATATAAAGGTAAGCATTAATAATTATATAATTAATAATTAAATTAAACTATATGTATTTAATGCATATTGTTTATAAACTGTCTATATTTTTTATGCATATTTAAATTAAATTAAAGTAATTAACCTTTTTTTTTACAGAATATACTAAATTAAAAAAAAATTTATTTTAAAATGTCTTCAGAAAATAGTGAGTACTGGTTTTATTTTAAAATTATATATAAAATTCTATATGTTGTGGGTGTTCATATTATATATGATTAAACTTTAGGGGATTGTATAAGGGATTCTGAAATAAATTGTTTATATTATATTTTGAGATTAGTTTTATTTAAATATAAAAGGTGCTTCAGTGAGGTACGGCCAAATTTTAAAGGATTGTAAAGAGGGTGATTCTGAGACGATTTTTCATTAAAAATTTTTTGATCCGAGGTTTAATTTTCGATATATTTAATGATAAAGGTATATTTAGTTAGAGAGAGACAGACAGATAATTGAAGTAAGACAAAATAGCGTTATCTAACTTTAACGAACTGACTCTCTCTGTCTAACTATAATAGTATTTTATCATTAAATATATCAAAAACTGAATTAATCAATATGTTGTAAGTGAAAAATCGTTTGAAAATCATCACCTTTACAACCCCTTAAACTTTGGTCGTACTTGACAGGAATACCCTGTATTTAACGATACAGATGCTATTAATTAGACATCGGTTGATGTGAGAGAGAATGATGTTATATATCACTTCAATTAACTCACTTTCTATGTATAACTAATAGCATCTTTATCGTTAAATATATATTTAAATAATGCTAAACTTAAAATATAATATAAAAAATTTATTGTAGAATAACGCTTTAAACAACCTCCTAAATTTTGCTCGTACCTCACTAAAACAGTCTGTATATAAGTTTATTTCATTACATCCTGTCCTGTATAATTATAAATTATAATTAATTATTATTTGCAGAAAATATTAATAATATGAGGGCCATGGGGTTCGATGGTGGCCAGCAGCAGCAGCAGCAGCAGCCTGCTGAACAAAACGAGTTGCAATTCCTGCGCCAACAAATTCAATTGTTGGCGCAGGAATTGTACTCTATTAAGAGGGCAACTGCTGCTCCTGCTGCTGGTCCATCAGGCCAGCCAGAAAATGTTGCGCTGCAGCAACAGCAGCAACAACAGCAGGAGCTGCAACAACAGCAACAACAGGTGGTGGAGGTACCACGTAAAAGTAATAAATATTATTTTATTATTTATAATTATACTGGGTATAACAATAATTCCGTTAAGATTTTTCATTTATCATTTTATGAACTCTATCTAACTAATAATATTTTAATTTTTTATAATTTGCATATCAAGTGCCAAATTAAAATATGGTAAATAAAAAATCGTCCTAGAATCGCCCTTTCTATGATATCTTTAAATCTCGAATGGTATTATTATTATTAAATTCTGCTTCCACATAAACTATATATTTCTAATAATATAATTAACCACTTAAATTTTATATTTTCAGAACGCAGGACTCCTAGAAGCCAGACATGGGCGGAAAACATGCGGGGACGTGGCCATAGCCGTGGCCACGGTCGCGGTCGCGGTCGTGGGCGTGGACGCGGCCGTGGTCGCGGTTATGGCCAATCCGTTAATAAATATATTAATATTTATTAATATATTTATACATATATATATAATTTAATAAATAAATAATTTAATAAATAAATAAATAAATATTAAAATAATTTATTTTAGATTCCTTCCTATATATATACACAACACTCATGCATTCCTTTACACACGTAATCCATCCTGTTTCACAGATAGAGAAAAATAATTGTTATTAGAAAATTATTAGAAAATATATAAAACAGCTTAGTATATTATTCTATCTTTTTCAGATTAATTCTCACAATATATAATGATATCCTTCTATTTCTCAATACACATTGACAAACTCTCTTATACCAATCACACTCGTATCTTTCTCTATCTTCAAAACTACTCTATAACTATTATTTGACCCTTTTTCTAAATTAAAGTCAGAAAAGGGCCATGGTAATGAGTTGCCGGACACTATGCCCAATCTCCAATTACCCTATCACGCCCCGCTACTCCTATTTTATTTTATTTTAGCATATTTCTGAGATCATGCAGTGCGACTGGATAGAACATACACGCACGCACACATACATAACGTTGGTGCGACGCTAGACGACAGCACGTGCGACAGAGACGCAGATACTCATCTATGCCTTCTCTACGTATCGCGGCTACGCAACTCGCTATTATAACAATAATTTCACCCTTTTTCAGAACGACAATCAGAAAAGGACTACGGTAGCGAGTTGCAGGACACTATGCCCAAACTGCAATGACCCCTCACGCCCCTCGACTCCTCCTATTTTAATTTATTTTAGAATATTTCTCAGATCATCATGCTGTGCGATTCAATAGATCACACACGCACGCACACATTCATAACGTTGGTGTGACGCTAGCCGACAACACGCGCGACAGAGAAGCAGATACACGTCTATGCCTTCTCTGCGTATCGCGTCTACGTAACTCGCTATTATAACAAGAATTTCACCCTTTTTCGGAACTACATTTAAAAAATGGCCATGATAGCGAGTTGCAGGACACTATGCCCAATATGGAATGACCCTTCACGCCCCTCTACTCCTCCTAGTTTAATTTATTTTAGCAAAATTCTGAGATCATGCCGTGCGACTCAATAGAGCATACACGCACGCATACATTTATAATGTTCATGCGACGCTAGCCGACGCTATCGAGTCGCACGGCATGATCTCAGAATTATGCTAAAATAAATTAAAATAGGAAGAAATTGAGTTGACGCTATCCGACAACTCAATGCGACAAAGCAACAAATATACATCTATGCCTTCTCTGCGTATCACGGGTACGCAAAACGCTCTTATAACAAGAATTTCACTCTTTTTCAGAACTACAATTAAAAAAGGGCCACGGTAGCGAGTTGCAGGACATTATGCTCAATCTACAGTGACTCCTCACTCTCCGCTATTCCTTATATTTTATTTTATTTTAGTAGATTTCTGAGATCATGGCGTGTGACTCGATAGAGCATACACGCACGCACACATTGATAATGTTCATGCGACGATAGCCGACGCTATCGAGTTGCACGACATGATTTCAGAAATATGCTAAAATAAAGAAAAATAGGAGGAGTAGCGGGGCGTATGGGGTCATTGCAGATTGGGATTAGTGTCCTGCAACTCGCTACCGTGGCCATTTTTTAATTGTAATTCTGAAAAAGGGTGAAATGATAGTTATAATATTGAGTTGCGTAGCCGCGATACGCAGAGAAGGCATAGATGTGTATCTGCGTCTCTGTCGCGCGTGCTGTCGGCTAGCGTCCCACCAACGTTATGAATGTGTGCGTGCGTGTATGTTCTATCAAGTCACACGCCATGATTTTAGAAATCTTCTGAAATAAAAAAAAATAGAATGAATAGCGGGGCGTGAGGGGTCATTGCAGTTGGGGCATAGTGTCCGGAAACTCGCTATTGTGGCCCTTTTCTAATTGTCGTTCTGAAAAAGGGTGAAATTCTTGTTATAATAGCGTGTTGCATAGCCGCGATACGCAGAGAAGGCATAGATATATATTTACTGCTTTATCGCGTTGAGCCGTCGGCTAGCGTCGCACCAACGTTATGAATGTGTGCGTACGTGTGTGATGTATCGCGTCGCACGGCATGACTTAGAAATATGCTAAAAAAATAAATAAAAATAGTAGGAGTAGCGGCGCGTGAGGGGTCATTGCAGATTGGGCATAGTGTCGTGCAACTCACTACCATGACCCTTTTCTAATTGTAGTTCCGAAAAAGGTTGAAATGATAGTTATATTTGTGAGTGGCGTAGCCGCTATACAAATAGAATAATCGAAATGCCTCACTCCTTATGTTAATCAATATGTGTGTATTGGAATATAGAGAAAGATATACAAGTGTAATTGGTAAGAGAGAGATGGTCATCAATGTGTACTGAAATGAAGAAGAAAACCATTAAAAGAATTAATCTAAGAAGGATAGATTATATTAGTGTATGAATGTAGTGATTTAGTGGTTCTATAACTATTATAGGAATAGGACACACTTCAGTTTCGACCAAATTTAATCGTTGAAACTATTTATATCAAGTATATTTTTTAATTTTTATATTATATAATTTTAAACAGTTTTACATTCAGTGAATAAAATTAATAATAAATAAATAATAAAATAGATAAGTTATTTAATAAAATAGATAAGTGTAAAATGCTGTTAATGAGTGACAGTGATATGCATGTTATTAAAAGTGGAATGTGGTTACATGATGGCCACATAAATATATTCATTGAGATATTACGTAAGTTTTGTCCAAAAATTTGTTCGCAAGATCCTATTAAAATACAATGTCCTGAATATATTGAATCTGTATCAAACGATACAGAATGTATTCAAATTTTATTTAGCGGAACAACAAATATAGATGGACATTGGATTTGTGTACATTATGATGGAATAAAAATATATATTTATGATTCGTTGAATAAAAAACAGCTTCACACTGATCATAAATTATATTTATCCAAATTATTTCCTTTATATAATTTTAATTCGGATAAGATAAAATTTCCTTTGGTTCAACAACAACCAAACGGAAATGATTGCGGCGTGTTTGCTATAGCTTTTGCGACCTCTATTGCATTTGGTATTAAACCTGATAAAATTAGGTACGATAATTTACAAATGCATGATCACTTATTACATTTACTTTTAAATAAAGATTTAAAACATTTTCCAATAGATAAATCATTTCATACTTATAAAATTCTTACTTTGCAAGTTGCAGAAAGTAGAAAATTAAAGAAACACAAAGAACGAATAAGAAGAAAACGTAATAAAATAAAAAATTCATCGTTATCCAAAAACAATACATCTATCGGCATGAGTAATAACAGTCTGTTGAGCGATATGAACAACAATCCATCGATCGGCATGAGCAATAAATATTTGTTGATCGATATGAACAACAATCCATCGATCGGCATGAGTAAAAACAATCCGTTAATCGATATGAACAATCCATCGATTGGCATGAGCAATAACAATCTGTTGATCGATATGAACAACTATCCATCGATCGGCATGAGTAAAAACAATCCGTTAATCGATATGAACAATCCATCGATCGGCATGAGCAAAAACAATCCGTTAATCGATATGAACAACAATCCATCGATTGGCATGTTAAAAACCATTCCGTTGATCGATATGAATAATTCATCGATCGGCATGAGCGATAAAAATCCGTTAATCGATATGAACAATCCATCGATCGGCTTGAGCGATAAAAATCCGTTAATCGATATGAACAATCCATCGATCGGCATGAGCGATAAAAATCCGTTAATCGATATGAACAATCCATCGATCGGCTTGAGCGATAAAAATCCGTTAATCGATATGAACAATCCATCGATCGGCATGAGCGAAAACAATCCGTTGATCGATAGGAACACTAATTATATTACAAATATATTAAAAAAAGAAAAAGAAAAAGACCGTTGGCATAAAAGGAAAGAAAATGCTAATTCACAAAGACGTTTGGCCTATAATATTAGGTATAAGAAAGACAAATTATTGAAACAAAAATATTATTATTTGAATCGTAAGCTAAAAATTTGTGAGAAACGAAGGGATATTTATAATAATGATATTATACGGAATCGCATGAAAAATAAGTTTTATTATTTACTAAATAGAAAAAAATTATGCACCCGTAAACGTGATGATTATAAAAAAATTTTTATAAAGAAATGTCTTCAAAATCATTTATATTATTTTAAAAATAAACATACTATTAATGAGCATAGATACCACAGATATCATGATAATTTACAGGAAATTAGATTGAAAAAATGTTTTAGATATAAAATCAATAATGAAAAAAATCGTATACAAAAACAAATAAGATATATAAAAAATATTGCTCATAATCGAAGGTTGAGACGCATACGGTATGCTGCCAATATAATTGTAAATCAATTAAAAAAACGTAACCGTTATATATTAAATTTAGAAGAAAATAGAAGTAAAAAGCGTCTTAAATATTTACTAAATTTGGAAAAATATAGAAATGAAAAACGCAAAAGATATTTATCTAATATAGATGAAAACCGAAAATACAAGCGTATTAAGTACACATTAAATTTGGACAAAAATCGAAGTGAAAAACGTAAAAGATATTTATCTAATGTAGATGAAAATCGAAAACAAAAGCGTGCAAAATATGCATCGAATTTAGAAGAATATCGAAGACAGAAGCGTGCTAAATATTTATCGAATTTAGAAGAATATCGAAGAAAAAAGCGTATTAATTATGCATCGAATTTGGAAAAATATCGCAGCCAAAAGCGAAAAATATATATATCTAATTTAGAAAAATGTAAAATGCAAAAACGCAAAAGATACGTATCAAATATAGAGGAAAATCGCAAACACAAACGTAAGATATACATATCAAATTTTAAGAAATATCGAAGGCAAATGCGCACAAGGTATATAAAGAATTTACATCAAAATCGAAAGAAAAAACAAGGTAGATATAGATGTCATTTTATAACACGCGAACGAGGGTTTCCTGCGGCTGGGTGGAACCCAGGAAAAATCACGGTATAAATAATTTCCCCGACCGACTCGGAGAGGTGTGAGACCGCCGGGTGGGATTCTTTAGGGAACGCGGAAGACCTGTGAATAATCACTACGCAAGAACTATTATAAATAATAATTTATTATAATAATGCGGCCGATTCCGCTCGCAAATCTACAGACTATGTAACACTTTCCCTACTTGAATCGGGAGCGCCCGCCCGCTCGTCGCACGCGTTCTTGCTAGCCGGTACACTCGCAAAGCTGCGAGGAAACGGGAATTCTCTGCCCGCTGGCAGAGATCACCCGATCCTTCAGGAGGAGACTGTCCAACCCGAAGGCCGGATACCCCGATATACCGGTGCGCCCTGGAACAGTCCCTCGTGACGTTCCGGCGCCGCAAGGTGGCTAACCTACACGGGTAAATACGCGGATCTTTACAAATACGCTACGCAAAAGGGTCGGGTACGCAAGGTGCTGCCCACTCACTCGGAAACGCTATCTCTCAGGTTGGATCCTCCGGTCTTCCTTCGCGCTCTGCAGCCTCCTATGGATGGGTCCCTCCTGTCTTCCTTTGCCCGCTACGGAGACGCTGACGTCCTCCCAGAAAGCGCCGAGTATTCGTAGCACGCACCACGCGCACAATGTACCCACGCACGCAATTACAACGAAAAATACAATTTTCAATCGCTATAAAGAATATGGTCGCTACAAAAGAACTAGATCCGGTAATTAGTGCCGATGTCAACTAACTGAAGTCTGACATTGAAGTGAGGGAAAGTCGTTGAACTGTCGGATTGACAGTTCAAGTCCTCCCTCACCCACAAAAAATATCATTTCGAACGTTGTTGTGGCTGAGGAAATCGGTTAAGCCCTGTATTGAACGCCGCGCTAATGAGCGAGACAAAGACAGCCTCTGCTACACTCGGCCGTCGGATAGCGCACGGCTCGACATGCGCTATCTCACTCCGACTCACCGAGGCCGCCAGCTGATCCAGACAATCAGCTCAACGTCTCGGCGCCGAGGGTGCTCAACCTGTTCTCGGTCCCCCGCTTGGGACCAAGAATCGATCGGAGATAATGCGACGATTTTTACATCGTTACAATTTACATCATAATCGAACAATAAAGCAAAATAATTATTTAAAAAATGTAATTATAAATAGAGAAAGAAAAAGAGTTCATTACAGAATAAATCAACAGTCAGAATTAAAACGAAAAAGCACTTATAATAAAACTCATCCAGAACAAAAAAGATTGCAAAATCAAGCGTATTACGATAAACACAAGGACATGCTACGTATTAAAAAAAAAATGAGTGTGGCACAGGAGATACGCAAAAAATACGACAAATACTTCAGATGCTGTAACAATATTAGTATGAAATACAATAAGGAAATTTATATTAAATCCATACAAAAAAATATTGTTAAGGGCACTGCTGCGGAGCGTAGAATGGAAGCAGAAAGATTATTTAAGTGGACTTTCTATTTGAGAAATAAATACATACAAAATATGAAACAAATTTTGAGATTACTACGGAAGAATGCAGAAATTAATCTATCACAATTATCTGCAATTGAAACTGCAGACTTGGGTTCTAATTTAAATGATGATGCACGCGATGTATTGTGTGGTAAATCTAAGCACTCTGCATCGACGGAAGCATATTTCTTTGAGACGACATACAATTTTACAACGTTTGACGAAACTTTTATTATTAATAAAAACGGTAAAGTTGTAAATATTTTACCCCTGTTAGATGACGTTACTAATAACAATGATCCGAAGAAAGTTTGGAAATGCGGTAACTTTTGCATTAGAAATACTGAAATTATCAGACGGTATTATCGATTGCTCAAAGTTATATTTGATTGCAAATTATTGAGAAATGTACCAGCTCTCATTAAACGCTGTACAGTAAAACATTCCATTGTTAAAAAAGGACATTCTCAAGGATGCTACATAAATCCGAATGTGTGTAAATCACTATTACTCGCTGTGAATTTCTTATGTCCGCATTATCCACAAGTGAGAAATGTACAGAAACTAATAAATTCATTAATCTTCAAATATAAAAAAATAATGGAGATTGATGAATATTTAGAAATTGGCGATGTTGCCACATTAGAAAAGATCGTGGACGATCTGCAAAAGAAAAATATATTGGAAAATGTTAAAGTTTCTGAAATAGACTTAAACGAAGATAGAATTATAGCAACGTATAAAAAAGCCTTTCAGGCTTTTACAAAGAGATCGTTGGATACACCTAGAATTGCGTGTGTGTCTTGCGAAAAGTTACATTTCAAAAAAGATGTTACATGCTTGAGAAGAATGAGGAAACCTTTGAGTGGTTTACACTGGGAAAATTTGTTAACATATCTGAGAAAGGAGAATATCGAACCTGACAACATATGTCATTATTGTCTACAATATTTGCGAAAAAATTCTCTACCACCAGTGTGTGTTCTAAACAATCTTTACGTCGGTAAAATGCCTACAATATTTTCTACTCTCAACGATTATGAGAAAATATTAATTCAGAGAGCAAAGGCATTTCAATGCATTCAACGAATGGGCACAGTGGCGAATAAGAAGGTACCGCATAAACAAATGGTACAAAAGTTGAAGGGAAGAATCTTTCATTTTCCATTGCCGATAGAAGAGAGTTTAAAGAAAATATGTCCGGCAACGACACCAATTAATAACCACCACGAATTATACATCCTGGTGCGTGGAATTCCTACGAGATCCAAATTAGTTTGGGAGGATTTGGTAGACGTTAAAAAAGTTTTTAACGTTCTTCAATGGCTGAAGGAAAACAATCCCCTTTACGCTAGAATCAATTTGCCTTATTCTCCCGAAGAATTATTACAAGACAATAGTCTAAATGATACAGAATTTACCGTTGAAGATATGGATGAAGAAAATGTTGATGATGTTGATAATGATGATAACAATATGGATAACAATATTGTTGATAATAATAATAATGAGATAAACAATAAAAATATGAATAATAATGGTGGTATTATTGATAATGATAAACAGGCGACGGCAATGCTGACGCAAATTACAGACCCAGAGTCATCGTACTATGAGCAATACACGGTATATCCAATATATGAGAAAAGAGTGAATGACATGTCAACGAATCTGTATCAAATGCTGAGAGTCGAGGCTCAGCCTTACGACAATCGTCAAAAACAATTGGATCTTATGTGCTTCCCCGATATATACTGTTATGGTAAAAATGGTATATACGAGGAAAGAAATTTCCACATAAGGGAGTTTGACTTTGTCAAATCAAGAATAATGTCTAAACACTCCCAATTTCGCTTAAACGTACAGTACTTGTTCTTCTTACTGAACAATGCGAATATGCGGCAGATTAATAGTGGTATCTATCATAAATTAATGACCACCAATGTGAAGGAAAAATACACTGCTAATGAATTCCTAAATTTGATGTCGGAAAAAAAGCTGGAAGGAAATCTGGAAACTATCTTTGGAAAGCTACCCAATACACGACAATATTGGAATAGAGTTAGGAGCAATATTAACGCGATGACTCGTGATTATGGGCCAGCCACATGGTTTCTGACATTGAGTCCAGCAGAATGGTTATGGCCAGATTTGGCGGAATACATAAAAGAGGTAAGTCCCAGTCTCTCTTCGATTAATTCTGTCAATGAACTAATCGCTGCTGATCCAGTATCTGCAGCTAGATTTTTACAGACTAAATTTCTTGCAATGATCGATTTTATATGCTCACCTGATAGTCCTATCGGCAAAGTAAAGCATTACTTTGTTCGACGAGAGTACCAAAGCAGAGGCATGCCGCATTGTCATATGCTAATTTGGATCGAGGATGCTCCAATCATGGGTGTCTCGTCGAATGAGGAGGTTCTTCAATTTATCCTAAAATATGTAACATGCAGGGAACCAAATGCAAATATATCACCAACATTGCATAGCCGAGTCACCAAGCACCAGGAGCACCATCATAATAATTACTGCTTGAGAAATAGGAAGACCAAAAAAGGCTTTATTAGAAAATGTAGATTTGGATTTCCAAGGCCAGTAACGAATGAAATAATCTTACAGGATGTAGCCGTTTCTGTCGCCAATAGAAGGAAATTGAAATCGAAAAGCCGTTTATACGATTTACCGCGTACACTACGCGAGAAAAATATTAACGATTACAATCCAGCTATCCTTACTGCATGGGAAGGAAATATGGATATTCAATTTATCGGTGAGAGGTCAACGTTGCTCAACTGGTACTGCACCAAATATACAACCAAGACTGAAACCAGTTATGAAGTTGATACTTTTGATATTGTTAATTCCACCAAATCATTGAGAAGTATCTTGTGGAATATTGCATTAAGAAGTTTGAACAATAGAGAATGCGGAGCACTGGAAGCCGCTGATATCCTATTAGGAATTCCACTCCATAGCACTGACAGGGATACCACCATCAGATGGTTGGATGTCAATCAAATAAGGAGTAAAAAGATTAAAACGCGAAGTGAAATAGAGAAGCTCGACTCGGAATCAACAGATTTATTCTGTCCAAATTTGATAGATAATTATTATCCGAACAGACCGACTGAACTAGATTCTTTAAATCTCTATGACTATGCAAAATGGTACGATGTTGTTAGGTTTAAACCTAAGAATAATGACAGTTGTCTTGAATTTGTTGCAGAAGGTGCAAAGCTTTATCTAAAAAAACGACAAAATGGTTACTTGATTAACCATTATACGTATAACATGCACATTCAACCAGAGAAGTATTTCTATGCTCTATTGCTCTTATTTAAGCCATGGAGAGATACGAATGAGTTGAAGATGGGCTACGATACCTATGCCGATGCGTTTGCAGCATTGAAGGACGAATTACTCGATTATTTAAGGTACCACGAACGCATAGAAGAAATTAGCAAAGGTCTTGAACATGTCAATGAATTAATAAAACAACATTTGAATGTTGAAGAAGGAAAATCCGGTGATAATGACAAATGCACAAACACTTCGGACGATGCTCTATTGCAATGCAATCCTATTGAGGCGGAAGGTACGATGCAAGAGTTCAGAGATGCTGGAAACAAAATAGCAGATTTAAATTTAACGCAGATGATTGCTGAATTAAACGTCGATCAACGTAGAATATACAATCACGTTACAAATACTATAACTGATTATGATTCTCACAAAACTCCACTTCGGTTATACGTGAGTGGTGAAGGTGGAACAGGCAAGAGCTTTCTTATTAAAACTTTACGGTGTTGGACTAAACAAATTATGAATAAGGACACGGCTGTTACTGCACCAACTGGTATAGCTGCATTCAACATAGATGGTTTGACGTTACATAGGCTATTTCAATTGCCAGTGGAGCATGGATGTACGCCAAAGTACAGACCTTTGTCCGACGTAGTTTTAAAAACGCTGCGAGACGAATTAAAAGATACGATTCTTTTCGTCATTGACGAGGTATCTATGGTCTCGAATATAACGCTCATGTATATCAATTTGCGATTAACAGAGATATTCGATACAAGTGAAACTGATGATGGCTGGTTTGGCAAAAAGCATGTTCTTCTATTCGGTGATTTGCTGCAATTGCCACCAGTTCACGAAGACCCAGCTTTTGTGAAAATACGCAAGGACAAACGCGACAAGTGTTTAGGTTCACTGGCAGTGACGAATCTATGGGTCAACTTGTTCACTTACGACGAGCTGACAATAAATATGCGCCAAAGTGGTGATAATACTTATAGAAATTTATTATCGAGAATTCGCTTAGGTGTCACGACTAAAGAAGATGTGAGCCTATTGGAATCGAGAAAGATAAAATTCGTTTTGTCTAATATCAGTACAAGATTGAATGAATTATGCGATTATATCAATAATTTACCCACTGATACAATTTGTCTATTTCCAACGTGCTACTTATGTGATGTACTTAATGCGGCAATGTTGAAGGAAATAGATAACGAGGAGGTTGCTTTGATTGCGCGTGACGTAGTCGATTGTCCGCCATATTTTAAGAAACAAGTCAATAAGCTTTTGAACAAATACGAAAAAGATAACTCTCGTACGGCAGGCTTAAATAGAGTTATCACTGTTAAAGTAGGTGCAAAAGTTATGCTGAGACGTAATATTGACGTAACGCTCGGCCTTGTTAATGGAACGATAGGAAAAATAATTGAAATTTCCAGATCCATAAAAAATAATGAGAATAATGATGATATTGACAAGATAAAGATTGTCCTGGAAAATGGTACAGAGCACAGTATCGAAAGAGTTTCGACTAAATTTGAGATAATGGAAAAATCATATGTTGTACGTCATCAATTTCCACTTTCTCTCAGTTATGGTGTTACAATACACAAAAGTCAAGGTTTAACTTTGAAGGCGGCAGTCGTCGACGCAGGAAATTCCATATTTTCCTGTGGACAAGTTTACGTTGCGCTTTCACGAGTAACTTCATTGGAGGGATTACATTTAATTAATTTTGATCCAGTCTCCATAAAATCTAGTAAGCCGGCAATAATTGAATACAATCATTTAAGGCTTGCGTACAGACCAGATCTTACAATGATTGATATTCAATCGAAGAGAAACAGTGGAATAAGGAAAATTCACGATTTAGTCTGGGCAGTTCCGAAACATACGACAAATCAACAAATATTGGAACAAGAGAATACTAATAATGATATTGTTGTCGATAACGAAAAAATTAAAGGCTTTGTTAATTCTGACAATGTTTCGTGCTATGCGAATGCAAGTTTGCAATGTTTACTTCATTGCGATATTGTCAGAAGAACATGGCTTCGTCGCAATGAAAACGACGAATTGAGAATTTTGACTGAGGCATCATATATGGGTAAGAATATTATTAATCATTATAATAATAATATTGATAGACATTTGAGTTCTATTGGTATTAGACAATTTTTAGGAGATATATTTATTCTACCCCAACAACAAGATGCTTCTGAATTTTTAATCAAATTGTTGGAAAATTCAGAAGATATTCAAAATATTTTCCAACATCAATTAACATTTACGATTCATTGCAGATCGTGCAATTACAATACTGTTACTGAACAAAGTAACGTTATCCTTTCAGTTCCACTTCCTCGTGATAAGACAGGAAAATCTACTGAAATGCAAGCACTTATTAAACAAGCCTTTGCAAGATGGCATGATGTGGAAGGAGCTTGCGTCAATTGCGGATTAAATACACGAACTGAAAAGACAGACATTACTAGAGCTGGTCAATTTTTGATAATGCAATTTCTCTTGTTTTCTGTCGAAAACGGTATAGTATCTAAAATAACGAATAACAGTATCAAGGCAATACCAACTACTAAGCTACGTATTGCAGGTAATGATTATACTGTTCAAAGTGCTATTTTGCATCATGGTGGATCCGTAGAGGAAGGACATTATACTTCATACTTGAGAAAAAAGAACAAATCATGGCTTCACGTCAATGATACTCTTGTTCAAAAGAAGCAATGGCCCAGAGGTGCCAAAGATGTTTATTTACTATTTCTGCATAGTGAATAAATTAGATACGATTGCATAAATGCATCAATTCCAAATTTACATGTAAGTTAAATATTAGATAATACCTATATTTTATTAGATAATACCTATATTTTATCAAATTTTATTTCACATATTGTCTAAACTTACAAAAATGAGTGAAATCCCCTCCAAAAAACATCTCAATGTAAAAAAATACGCCAAGTAGATATCCCCTTCCAAAAATACCCTTTATATACAAAAAAATATGTATGATTTATAACCTTATATATTTAATATTTTCTTTATAAGAGGTATAATAATAATAAAAAATATAAAATAATTACTTGCTTGTAAATACAAAAATTCATTTATTTAAAAATTGTACTTATTACAAAAAATACGTTATTTTGTTTATTCTTTTAAAAAATATTGAAATCATATATAAAATAAAGCCAAGTATATAACTTTATATTAATTTATAAGCAAAAGTTAAAATTTTTTTATGTATAGTTTATATTAAACAATATGCATATAATATAATATAATTAATTTATAAACAATATGCATAAAAGTCTTTTACAGATAGTTTATAAACAATTTTACAAAAATTTTTTTCTACAAAACTTGGCGAGCCTCCATCCTTTTTTAAATGACACACAATCAACATGTTATTTCAAAATTTCACACTCTTTATAACATATAAAAAATTATTGTAAATTCATAATTGCTACAGGAAAACATCATAAAATGTGTCGACATACATTCGTACTTTTTATATGAAAATAAGATAAAATTTGTTGGCATAAATTCCTAATTATTATAGCATAAGAACATATGAACATAAAATTTGTCGATAAGTATTCGTAGCAGCTACAACAGGATAAGATTAAAAAACTCGTCGACAAGGATTGGTAATTACTATATTAAAAGAAGAAAAAATTCATTGACAGAAATTCGTATGAGCTACATGAAAATAAGAGAAAATCGTCGACATAAATTCGTATTAGTTACATGACAATAAACAAGAATAAAAATTTGCCGACAATGAATCATAACTGCTATATGAAAATAAGAGAAAATTCATTAATAGAAATGCGTAGCAGTTACATGACAAGAATGGAAAATTACATTCATCAGCATGAATTCGTAGCTGCTACATGACAATAATTGAAAATTTAAAATATCTCGGCAGGAATTCGTAGCTGCTATATGACAAGTATACATAAAATTCGCCGACATGAATTCGTAGCTAATACATGATAAGTCCATACAATTCACCGATAAGAATTCGTAGCTAATACATGATAAGTACATACAATTCACCGATATGAATTCGTAGCTGCTACAGGATAATAAGAGAAAATTCAATGACATAATGCGTAGCAGTTACATGAGCAAAATGGAAAATTCGTCAGCATGAATTCGTAGCTGCTACATGACATTAATTGAAAATTGTTGAAAATATCTCGGCATGAATTCGTAGCTGCTATATGACAAATATATACATAAAATTCACTGACATGTATTCATACCTGCTACATGACAAGTACAGACAAGTACAGAAAATTCACCGATATGGATTCGTAGCTGCTACAGGAAAATAATATAAAATTCAGTGACATAAATGCGTAGCAGTTACATGACCAGAATTTAAAATTCGTCAGCATGAATTCGTAGCTCCTACATGACAATAATTGAAAATTGAAAATATCTCGGCAGGAATTCGTAGCTGCTATATGACAAGTATATATAAAATACGCTGACATGAATTCGTAGTTGCTACATGACAAGTACAGATAAATACAGAAAATTCGCCGACATGAATTCGTAGCAGCTGCATAAAAAATAAAAGATAAAAATCGTTGAAAATAATTCATAGTTACTATATGGAAAATAAAGTAGAAAACTCGTCTAAAAGAATACGTAGATATTATATGATTTATTTCTAATAATATTTCTTTTGCAGTTCATTGACATTGGTATTTGAACATATTACAAAAATTGTCTACAGGATTTCATCTCTACTATTCTAGAAGCTAATTTACATATTTCCCGACAGGAATTCGTAGCTGCTATTCGATAATAGTATTAAACCCACATTATTCATAAAAATATTCATCGATGCTGTTGGATTTTAATAGGACTAGAAACGTCGTCAGGCAAAGACATTACATTGTTGATAATGCATCATTTCTTATATATATTTAATATTGAATGTACAATGTATTATATAAGATACATTTTAAAATCAAATGTTATTTAAAAAAGCATGGAGGCTCGCCAAGTTTTGTAGAAAAAAATTTTTGTAAAATTGTTTATAAACTATCTGTAAAAGACTTTTATGCATATTGTTTATAAATTAATTATATTATATTATATGCATATTGTTTAATATAAACTATACATAAAAAAATTTTAACTTTTGCTTATAAATTAATATAAAGTTATATACTTGGCTTTATTTTATATATGATTTCAATATTTTTTAAAAGAATAAACAAAATAACGTATTTTTTGTAATAAATACAATTTTTAAATAAATGAATTTTTGTATTTACAAGCAAGTAATTATTTTATATTTTTTATTATTATTATACCTCTTATAAAGAAAATATTAAATATATAAGGTTATAAATCATACATATTTTTTTGTATATAAAGGGTATTTTTGGAAGGGGATATCTACTTGGCGTATTTTTTTACATTGAGATGTTTTTTGGAGGGGATAATATTAAGGCATATGTCAATACATAGATGATAGTCGTGTGTGTATACACATAGGTATACCCGATGTAAAAAAATACGCCAAGTAGTTATCCCCTTCTAAAAACCCCCTTATTCAAAAAATATATATTATTTATACACTTATTTAATGAATTCTCTTAATAAAGGTATAACAATAAAAAGAATATATTTATTTAAAATATATAATCACTACAAAAAATACATTATTTTTCTTATCTTGTTAAAAAGTATTGAAATCATATATTGAATAAAGTCAAGTATGTAATTTTTATTTATTCTCAGCATATCGTTTATAAACAATATGCATAAAAAAGAGAAACTGCATTTGAAACGCAGATAGTTTATAAACAAATTGCATAAAAGTTTTCTATATACAGTTTATAAACAATTTGCTTATAATTTTTTTATACAGAACTTGGCGAGCCTCTATGCTTTTTTAAATGACACACAATAATCATGTTAATTAAAAATGTCACACTCCTTATAATATATAGGAAAACGTTATAATTTCATAACTGCTTGTAACGCGCGTTTTGCGTAACCCCGGGAGGAGGTGAATCTCCCGAAGTTACCACGCGGTCACAATAATTTAATAAGAAGTCACCGGAGCTCCTCACCCTTGAGGAAACCGACTCCGGTGAAAGAGGCCCAGAGGAGGTTCCTCCGTTGTAGAGGACTAGGCGGTGTACAAATAATGACACAAATTGACTACTGTCGACTCGCGGATTTATTATACGACTCGATACAATAATATAACTAATGTCCCCGCAGGGCCGCAATATTACAAAATGTGATTATTTATAATAATCCGCGCGGGGTGCCCGTACACCCCCTGTAGTCTCGCCTAGGATAGACGGACTTCTCGGTAGTCCGTCGGCGTCGGCAACGCAGAGACCGCTGAGCTCTCTGCAACAACGGCCCCCACGTCACAGGGAATGGGTCGTCTGAAACACCCAGGAGCTTTTCAGGCAACCTGGGCGGACGTTCCCCGGGGATGAGGACTAGGTCCCGAGCTCGACGACTGCTGCGACAGTCGGAGCACACGATCCCGCACACACGCAACCGGGCACGGTCAAGTCCGTGTCCCTTGACCGGCACTTAACGCTCGACTCAATAAAATGATGAGCGCGTAGCGCTCCACTTACTACTTCTGTATCCGTGATAAGCAAAGCTGGAGTAATCCAATGATGCCAAGAGTTCCTCCGCTGGTGATCCCTTGGGTCGATTCCGGGGAACAGTCCCGTCGGCACACAACTAAACACCCAGGAAACTCCACTCGGCACCGATCGCCACACAATTTCTCGCTTACCGACGGATAGCAGTCGCTGTATAATACTCCGTGCGCGCGAATCACGCCCGTTCGCTACGACGATAATATTAGAAGCGGATTGACTGGTATTAGGTCTAGCGATTTACGTCCGCACGCTTAGAGGATAATACCAGAAGTGATTAGCCAGCTGATCGCGCGATATCAGCTAGCCCCAGTAAGGGAATTTAAATCTGTTAAATTCCCTTCAAGGGCGCCTCATTAGCTAACACTAGCCTAATGAGAAACGGTAATCAGCTGTGCCGAACGACAACAACAGCGATCACCGTTGGCGTCCCGGACCCAGCTCAGCTGATGCTATCATTTGGAATATTAATATATTCCAATCAGCTGAGCCTGTAACGGAGTTTTATTAATAAAAATGCCACGTTACATGCTACATGAAAACATCCGAAAATTCCTCGAGCGACATGCATTCGTACTTATTACATGAAAAGAAGAGAAAATTCGTTGGCAGGAATTCGTAGTTGCTACAAGAAAAGAGCAGAGAAATTGTCGACAGGATTTAAAGTAAAATCAAATGTTATTTAAAAAAGCATGGAGGCACTTTTAAAAAATTGAAATTTATGCAGATGCACTTTTTATGCATTTTGGTGCATTTAAACGAAAAAATTTTTTTTTTTTTCGTTATTTAGCTTCAGAAGATCTTAAAACGTGTTTTTGCGTTAAAATTTCTTTAAAAAATCGACTTCAAATTTTTGATGTTTCGGGAAAAGTATACTCGGTGTCTCGCGTACAGTAGCACATGATGTCACTGTAAGTGATATACTATGTTACATGCGCGAGTCTTTGTAACGCTCTTAGTTGTTGCATCGGTACATAGACCAGCTGACATATGCAGGCAACCCAAATGTTTTATAACAGATACTGATAATTTTAAGTACAACCTCAGAAAACTGATCCTTTGGAGGATTATCGAGTGCCGACCCTTA
The DNA here is from genome assembly GCA_037305995.1 of Sclerodermus sp. 'alternatusi'. NCBI lineage: Eukaryota > Metazoa > Arthropoda > Insecta > Hymenoptera > Bethylidae > Sclerodermus > Sclerodermus sp. 'alternatusi'. Next base: position 26,778 of record JBBEEM010000038.1, read on the forward strand.
GGCCATAAAATACCCTTAGCAAACTTTCCACGGGTGGTCGTGCATATGTCGGCAGAGTAATAAAATCAGAGAACAGCCGAATATCCCCTCCCAAGAATCATTAGCCAATACGAAACAGACATCTAACCAAAAGGGAAGAGCCTAAATGTTTAAACATTTAGGAATCGACACGTAGGCCCTTTTGGGAAACATAAAAAGGCAGGTCCAGCCTCGACTCGCTCTCTCACAATCCAACTCTCACAACTCAGACTTCGGCAGACACTCCCAGACTTCACTAGACTCAGACTCAGACTCAAAGCACAGACTCACAACTCAGACTTCGACCAGACCTCAGCAGTACAGGCAGAGACTTCATTAGACTTCTTCAGACAGACCACTAGTACAGATAGATCAGACTTCGATATTATAACATTTGTAAGACAATTAGTCAGTTTGGTTATACTTGTAAAAGTATCTCAATTCAAAAGGTTGAACAGTTCATTAAATAAGTGTGTAACAGGAATTCCTGTTGCTTGTGTTATCGCGAAGGAAAAATTCTGAGATAAGAATAAGAATCGCCTCACAAAGGTGTGAGTGGCGACATCTGTCGTGATTCAAGGGAATCACGATAGATATAGATCACGAAAGGGACTGCATTTCGGAAAGGAAATGCAGTAACGGGGTTTCGACTTGTGAACCCTGGCTTGCGAGGTGAAACGGAACCGGGATGCAGTAGCCGACTGCCAGGGCTGTGTATCCCTGGGGAAGCGGAACCTGTGAGAGTCCCTGTAGGACTGGTAGAAGTCCGGATGAGAGTTCCGGCGCTCCCAGGAAGTCGTGGGGTGTCCGTCAGGATACCCTAAGACGGGAGAGACAGCCTACACGGGATGATCCGCAAGACGGGATAACGGGAGAGGATCTCGGGATCGAGGAGTCGTGCGTGAGCCGTCGAGTCGACAACAACGCGAGGCGCTGGCCTGCGTGTGTTGGAGAAACGAGGCCGCCGACGTCCAGGCGGGGAAATCGAGGGAGTCCGTAGGGATCCACCGATTTTCCCGGCAGGCGGTAGGAGTCCAGGAGGTGCGGAAGGCATCCTGGATCCAGGCCGTGGTGTCGCAGGAAGAGTAACCAGTCCGTGAGGGGAGCGGGGACTGGTCGACTCCGCGTAGACCCGGAGAGGCCGTAGGGCCTAAGCGGGACGCCGGGATCGGCCAGGCGAGGCGACCTGAATCGGGACTGGGGAGTACTCTCCTGGAATATCGAGCGTTCTCGCCCTGTTCCCAAAACCCTAAGCGGGTGGACGGGAAGAGTGGAGGTAAGTTCCAGGCCTGAGGAGGCTGGGACAGATTCCCGATACTCCTGTGACCGAACGGAGCCAGCCCTGAGGGGAGACTGAGTGGCCGGGATATGCCGCCCTGTCCCTCTGGCGAGCCCGAGAGGAGGATTGAGTCATGTCTGGACTTCGGGAACTTGGCAGGGTTTCCCGGAGGACAGAATGTTCCAGGAAGGGTTGCTGGTTACCCGACCTAACCAGCTGGCGCCCTGAAGGACGATACCGAGGAGGGATTAGGCCGAAGGTAACACCCCTTCCCTGCATTCTGGCAGGAGTGCAGGTAAACCGGTTACAAGTGTCAGTAAATTAAAATCATTTTCATTCATTTATTATCAAACCCAGTCACCATTGCTAGTACAACTAATAACCAGGTAAGTGCACAGATTCAATACTAAAACCATTTCAGATCTCATTTCCATTACACTAGTTAAATAGAGCATTTAGGCCTATCATAGGAATAAAGCATTAAGTTACAACCTAAAAAGGCCATCGGTTAAGATTATTTTAGAGGAAACAGGTAAAGCATTAAATTGTTGACCATATTCTTCTAAAAACGCGCAAGCACTCTTAACCACACTTAAGATTCATCTACCATTATTATAAGCCACGGTTTTTGATAGGGTAGGGGTCGTAACAACTACTTGGCGCGAGACTCTACCGAGTCTCCTGATGACAGGTGTATACAAGTGAACGATATTACTGCGGTATTTCTACGGTATTACTACGGTTCAGTAATGCGGTACTGTACTACGGTATTACTAAAGTGCAGTACTAAGGTATTACTAACAGTACAGTACTACGGACTTACTACGGTATTTTCTTCTCCATGAGCCGTGAGACCTTGTTGATGGTGGAGAAGCTTAAGTAACCACAACCTTGAGAGCGTTGCCGGCTAGAGTCTTAATAGTGACTCCTACTAAGGCCACCTATGCTGGTAAATGCAATTGAGAGTGGTGAAAACTAAGGACGGCTCAATCAATTCTGAAACTTTGCCAACGATCTTAGGAGCGGATGAGAGCATTTAATGTTCCAATGGCGATAGGGACGGAAGAGCGTTGCAGTATGATTAGACTGGAATCATCCGCAGGGTAGGAAGCCAGTTAAGGGATGGAAACCCGAACAAATCCAAAACTCTAAACGTCTATGATGGGTAGTAGTAGTAGTAAGAAAAATTTGATTACGAAGCAGGGATTCGGAGCCCCAGTTTCGGTCGATGTAGTGGGTGAGAACTTGGGGCCCCTCTCGACCGTTAACCAGGGAGCATAATATAATAGAAGAGAAGGTGAAGGCACAGACTGTTGCTCAGCAAAATGAGGTATTTCAACCATTCAAGAGGAGTACTACGCCTCTAAGAAAAAGAGTTTGTCTGAATCGAGATCAGAGAATTATAGCATTAGTGCAGCGTGGTCCTTGCGACACCAAGGACAAAAGACACCAGAATACAACGCGTGGTATGCGACTGGTCAGCCTCGAAGGTGACGGTGAGGGGCGGGGTGGATAGAAAAGTCCGAGGATTCGTGCTCATGATCAACTCAAACGCAACTTTATTCTCTAAACTACGATACCCCTAAAAAACATCCCGATGTAAGAAAATTTGGATTTGGAAGTTGGTGGTGGCTACGTGAGAGGTGGGAGGTGGAATGCAGTTATACGGGAGATGGCAGGCGATAAGAAAGGAGGTGGGAGGTGGTTACACGGGATGGGGAGGTGATTACGCGGGAGATGAGAGTTGGGAGGAGTTACACGAAAGATAGGAGGTGGGAGGTGGGTGGGGGATGGTGGGTATCTTTAAAAACAATTATAATTTATTTGCTTAATAATATAAATAATAAATGGAAAAATGCATTAGCGTTGAAAATTTATAAAATTTTTTAACATTATCACCAACTATTTAGATTTAGAACACGTATTTCCCTATACAAGGTGTCCGGAAAATGATAGACACTTTTCAGGGGTGATTCCTGACACAATTTTAAGAACTTTTTCGCTTATGGCATTTTTTGATTTGAAGCTATATTTTCAAGATATTCAATAATAAAGATATCATTAGTAAGGCAGAGATATCCGATAGTTGAAGCGAGACAGAGTGGCGCCACCTCACTTCAACTATTGGAGTGCCTCCGTCTAACTACTGATATCTTCATTATTGAATATCTTGAAAATTAAGCTTCAAATCAAAAATTGCCAAGAGGGGAAATAGTTCTTAAAATTGTGTCAAGAATCACCCCTGAAAAAAGTGTCCATCATTTTCTGGACACCCTGTATAAAGCTCTATGACGTCATGGTTTGATGTCACTAATGTCAGATTTTCAGAGTGCGAAAAGTAAGAATTTATATTTTTTCCAAATTATTTCCATCTATTTAGATTCAGAATACGTATATCGTTATATCAAGCTTTATAACGTCACACGTTGACGTCACTCATCGCAGATTTTCTATGGGTGCGAAAAGTGAAGAATAATAATTTTCAATATTTTCTTCAATCATTTCAGGTTTTATTTAGGTTCGGAAGACGATATTCCGCTATACAGGGTGTTCGGAAAAAAAGGAGACATTTTTTGAGAATTGGTTTCTGACGCAATTCTAAGAACTTTTTTCTCTTGGAATTTTTTTGATTTGAAGCTTTATTTTTAAGATATTCAATGATAAAGATACCACTAGTTAGAAAGAGACAGAGTGGCGCCACTTCACTTCAACTATCGGAGTGTCTCTGTCTAACTAGTGGAATATTTATTATTGAATATCTTAGAAATAAAGCTTTAAATCAAAAAATGCCAAGAGAAAAAATTTCTTAGAATAGTGTCAGGTAAAATAATAAAAATAATCTAAATATAACATACTCTAAAAAAATGTCTTTTTTCGGACATCCTATATGTTACTTATGCTATACTATAACAGTAAATATTTGATTATAATTCATTTGAGTAGCTTACGTTTTAACCCTCCGAATACGGACGGTTTCTAGTCACAGTTCAGACATGAAAATTCTACATGTTTTTGGTGTAATTGCCAACCCGGTGAAGGACCGTCGTCAATGCTTGGTGAGTGAGCCACTCGTTTCATTTCAGTCTTCTATAGCTCATTTTCAAAATAACTTTTTTAACAAAATATTAAAAAAAAACTAAAACAATACATTCTTTCTTCTGAAAAAAAGCTATTATTCTGAAAATGACCCATAAAAGACTTAAGTGAGATGAGAATAATTTCTCAGTCATTGAGTTTCATGGAAGAAAGACTAGAGGATAACTGCTCCGGGTCATTAGGATTTAACATTCTTAACTCTGCCGTATCCAATTTAGACAAATTACTGCTCACGTTTTGCGAACTTATCCTTAACAAACTCGAAAAATAGGATAAATTGTTATTGATCAAAGGCAGCATATCAGTCACCTCGGGGTGTGGTTCTTCTTCCATATCATTCCTCTCTGACACATTTGGAGCCACATTCTCAACCCCCATCATTTCTTCCGCAGAACATGTCTTACCGCTCTTCGATTTGAACAAGTTACAGATAACTACGCGTGCCACTTACGATCATTAGGCATCGATAACTTCAGTCCTTCACAAGTGTTTGAACAATTTCTTTACTTTTCTTTTGTCTTCCGTTTCATTCTCCGAGGTACCTGTTGACTACCCGATGGCACAGGATCAACCAGTTGCTGAGGATGTTCTTCCACAACCCTCTGTGTCGCAGTTGATGCGTCATACTGACCACACGTCTTATCTTCCATCGCAAGACATTGGTCAACATTGGCACATTCCAAATTGGCATAAACATTGGCGGCTTATTAACATCGCGCGGATAACAATTTACAGTTAAATTCTAATAGTGCGCAAAACTTGCAGACCCATTCCAATAATACGTGTGCAAAAATTTAACTTGATCGGACAATATCTTCTGTCTCAAACCTGTGATCAAAGAATTGAAAATGATGTTAAATATGTCTAAAATAAATAATTACAGCCAGAAGTATAGTTTTGTGTATTCCACACTACAGTATTTAATTCATCACTCTAAAGCACTAATCTGTTTTCTAATATAACACCTAAGCTCAAAAGAATACCTTACGGGGTTGAGTCTGTACATTGAAAATAGCCGAAATTAGCCGTGGTTAATCAAAGAAATTGTTCATGCTTACTAGTTGCAATATAAATTGTATAGCTCTTCGCTCACATGTTACATTGAAAGTGACCCAGAACCTACTGCGTGGAAGTGGTTATACTTCAGGTTTCATCCGAGCCCTACCCAACCACCCAACCATATAGGACTCTTCATGCTAGTAAAAAAAAGACTTATTCTGTGTCGCTATCGCTTTTACCGGTGAGAATATAATCAGCTTTTGTTTCAAATTTTGGTAAATATTCGAGAGACTTCATAGTCGACCTTATATGTCGATCTCAAGCCTCCGGACCGCATATCTTGCCTGCTGCCTCCATTACTAACCATACTGTTCGTTCAACAGCTACTGTGTGGCACGGCAATTTGCAAAATTTCCAATCAGCAAATAGCACGTCACCTGACAACTTTTGCACAAGCTCAGCTCTTCATCAGACACATGATTTAACACTGAAGGTGACGTTATTATCAAGGATGGAGCTTCCCAGTCAATCATTTTAGAATAATGTGTGGCCTTAAAATTTATGGAAGGCATGATATTCTATCGTATCATTCCAGATGGATTAGAACGAGCTTTCTGTCTTGCCTCTAAAATCCTTTTAAGAGCTATTTGACGTATATCTGGCCTGGTATCCGTTATCATACTGAGAAGAATATTTTCTGGCAATGCAAAGAATGCATTCTGCTGAATGGAGCGATCTACATCGAGGCGATATGTAGATGGTAGATTTCTTGATCGTTGGATAATCTCAAAGAGATGCCTGGAACCGTTTTTAATCAATTCATTGCTTCTAATCTTAAACCACATGGTAACATAAATTAGAAGTATGTACTTGACAATGAGTTTAAATTTTGTCAATGGTTTGTGTGTAGAAACATATAGTCTCAACATTCGGTTTGCGGTGGTAAACCACCGAGCCTTGTGAATTTTATCTGGATCTCGATATTGAATGCCATGAAAGACAAATACCAGATGCAACTGCTCGAGATATATCCAGCCTTTGGTCTTTACTCAGACCTTCAGAATCAAAGTCAGGTAGATCGCATTTAACTGCTGTATATTTAATGATCGGCAGTTTCTCGCAGTCTGTCAATTTAGAGCCTATTGGCCCTGTGTAAATATTTGGAGCCGAAGAAGGACCGCCGATGACTTCAAAAAAACTTCGAAATGGAAGCTCGTTGAAATGTATTAGACATATTATCCATTGCAATGGTCATTGTAGCTTTTCTTCCAATTTCCTTATCACGCCCCCGATCCAACCAGCATTAACATTTGTTCTATCAGAACCTATAAGTAATAGCTTTGTCAGACCGCCATTAACTTCTTTGAAAACATATTCAAAAATAGCATTACACTGATCTTGAGCGCTTCCTGATTGAGGGACTACGTGACCTGTATATAAAGAATTGGGCTCCGCTATAAGAGAAATATGCTCTTCTTTAATTATTCGGCGATAATACTTTGTACCGTTTTTAATTTGAGCAATAGTTTTATCTTTACAACCGTCAAAATAAAGATCTATGATGTGACTATTATTTTTTGACTTTAAGTGTAAATTTTCACCTCTTTTAAATTTTTCACGTCTGATTTTATTTCTATCAGTGACCATTGCGGATTGATTAGCGGTTATCAGTCCTACATCTTTATATGCAGAGGTAACGATTGCAGCAGTTGCTCTGTCACTGACGCCAAAACGTTGAGATACAAGAACAGTTTCTTTCAAATTTATTCTCATTTGTGTATGTTTATTAAGTCCAATTCATTTTGATGGTTGGTGTAAATCAGAGCTATTTTCATTGGCACTATCAATTTCTGAAAGACAGTCAGATATAAGTAAAACGAACGAGGAAGAGGTACAGGGAATTTCTTCCTGACTTTGCGACTGTTCTTGCTTTTCTTTTTGTAATTAACGCTCTAATCTCTGTGTTAATTTCTTCGTTTCATGTACATCTATACTACCGATTTGCAATTTTCTAGGACCTCGCTGATCAATAAGAAATCTACGTTCCAGAGCAGGGACTTTCTTTTTTTTAGAACACTTACAAATGTCAAAATTTGAACATTTATATATGATGCAAGATCGAAACGCTTGGGGGCTGCAGTCCTAAATTCCTCAGCTTTCCTTTGCAGTCCTGGACATCTGTCAATCTGTCTAAGCTCATTATATAGCTTTATATATTTAATGTGATACGTATTCAACATTTAAATCACACGAGAATGTGACACTGTTAGAATTGAAGCCTTTTCATATAAAATTTGGATTTTTCCAGCCACAATATTAGCAATACTAGCAAAAGTTGGCTCTTTGTTTAGACCACTTTTTAATTCCATAGAACGTCTTACTTCCAAACAGCATTTTATGATATCTTCATACGTAGGCAGCTGAGATTCAACAAAGTCTTTTGGTGTATCAAAAATTGGGCAAATAACAGCACTACGCGAAGAAAATTTCGAAAGTAGCATTGGGGCAATGAAATTGACTCTGAAATATGACTGTTATATAAAAATATCTATATTACACTGATAGCTGACTTTAATTGTTCACCTTCAGTCTGGTAAATTAAATTGTTACGTAATTCGACTACGTTTGGTAAGGTTCGTGCTGACTTTCAAGAATTAACAAAAAAAAAAACAAATATCAGACAAAGAAAACGGTCTCTTTCTTAATAAAGATCTTACTTAGGTATTATTCTAGAGTACAGATTAGTGATTTAGAGTGATGAATTAAATACTGTAGTGTGGAATACACAAAACTATACTTCTGGCTGTAATTATTTATTTTAGACATATTTAACATCATTTTCAATTCTTTGATCACAGGTTTGAGACAGAAGATATTGTCCGATCAAGTTAAATTTTTGCACACGTATTATTGGAATGGGTCTGCAAGTTTTGCGCACTATTAGAATTGAATCAGAAAAAAAAACAGTTTTTTCGATCCATGCTAATGAGCGTCCTCTTCCACCCCGGTTCCTGGTTCATCGGAGCTCTCTCCACCGCTAACAAGTCGACCAAATCAGTAACCACACACGTATCCAGCGTGAGAAGAGCGGCACCAAGCGAAGAAGAGTTTATTTCCTGCACACTTTCCCATGTGAATAAAAATTCGATAAATTTCCTATTAAGTTTCTTCGGAGGCAATCCCATCTCAAACGCATAGGGTTCACTGGTAGCACCACCCGATGGCCTCCTCAACTCAACGAGAACCTCGATCGACGTTGAGTCTGTTGTAACAAGTTTCCCCGCACTCCTGTCAAAGTGCAGGGAGGGGTTTTGTCACCTTCGGCCTATCCCTCTCGAGAGTCATCCTTCGGGGCGCCAGTTGGTTCTTTAGGGCAACCAACAACCCACCTGAGCCTGAAACAATCCTTCCTTCAGGAAACGCTGTCTCGTTCCCCTGAGTTCCGGACATTCATCTCTTCCTCCTCTCGGGCTGCGCCAGAGGGACAGGGCGGCATATCCCGGCCGCTCAGTCTCACCTCAGGGCTGGCTTCGCCGGTCCTAGGAGTTCGGGACCCCGTTCCGCCATCCAGGCCTGGAACGGGGGTTCTCCCCTTTCCCCAACACTCCCACGGGATGTTGGGTAAGGAGCGAGAATGATCGCTATCCAGGGGGACTCCAGATCCCGCTCAGGGTGTCTCCGCCTATGGAACAGGACGCCCCGCGATGGCCCTACGGCTCCTCCGGGCTGCGCGCCACTGCTCCACGGGCTCGGCTCTTCCCCTCACGGCCTGAGTGCCTCCCCTCGATATCTCGGCTAGGATCCAGGGTACCCACGTACTCTCCTGGACTCCTACCGCTCCATTAGGGGTTCGGAATATCCCTGCTGGACTCTTCCTACTCCCCCCCAGGACGTCGGCGGCCTCGTCCCCGTCGACCACCGCAGGCCCACGCCTCACGATGTGATCGGTCCGACGGCTCACGCACGACTCTCTTACTATTAAGTCTTTCCCCATGATTCCTTTCCTGAGGATCATCCCTGTGGGCTGTCTCTCCCGTCTCGGAGTATCCCGGAGGGTACTCCACGACTTCCTGGGAGCGCCGGAACTTACATCCGGTCTTCCACCAGTCCCACCGGAACTCCCTTAGGCTCCGTTTTCCCCGGGGATACACAGCCCTGACAGTAGGCTCCTGTATCCCGGTTCCCACTTCGCCGCACAATCCAGGAATCTTGGGTCGAAACCTCTTTCCTGCATTTCTCCTCGAAATGCAGTTCCTTTCGTGATCTACATCTATCGTGATTCCCACGAATCCCGATAGATGTCGCCACGTAGTCCATCCGTGATCGATAACATATCCCAAAATTTGCATTTCTTCTGACGAGAATAAAGGGAACAGGGAATCCTGTTACACTGTAACGTAGCATTTTATTAAAAATGCGTTACAGGCTCAGCTGATTGGAATATTATAATATTCCAGATGATAGCATCAACTGAGCTCGGTCCGGGACGCCAACGGTGATCGCTGTTGTTGTTATTCGGCACAGCTGATTATCGTTGATCATTATGTTAGTATTAGCTAATGAGGCGTCCTTGAAGGGAATTAAATGTTCTAGATTCTCTTGTTGGGGCCGGCTAATATCGCGCGATCAGCTGGCTGTTATTCCGAATATATTCGTCTCAACGATCGGACGCGTGTCGTTAGAGACTTTAGCCTTGTCGGTTCCTATTTGTGGCGGTCTGTGAGGACGGAAGGGTGTCGCCGGAAAAGTCAAATTCCGGGAATATTCCTTTTCGCGATCGGCAGTGCATCGCTGGAGTAGCCGGTGTCCGAGTGTGGTAACTGCTGCCTACTGTTCAGTGCCTGTGGTTTGGATCCGTTACTTGCGGAGGGCGACGGCCAAGGACCCGGATAGACCGATAGTATCTGGATTTGGCGGACCCCCTCTGCGACGAGTTGTCCATATCCTGGGACCCACAAGTAGTAAGTGGAGCGCCACGCGCTCATTATCTAGTATTAGGTAGAGCGTGAAGTGCCGGTCAAGGGACACGGACTTGACCGTGCCCGGTTGCGTTGTGTGTGGGATCGTGTGCTCCGACTGTCGCAGCAGTCGTAGAGCTCGGGACCTAGTCCTTATCCCCAGGGAACGTCCGCCCAGGTTGCCTGAAAAGCTCCTGGATGTTTCAGACGACCTATTCCCAGTGACGTGGGGGTTGTTGCTGCAGAGAGCTCAGCGATCTCTGCGTTGCCGACGCCGTCGGACTGCCGTAAAAGTCCGACCACACTAGGCTAGGATAAAGGGGGTGTACGGGCACTCCGCGCGGGTTGTTGTTAATAATCTATTTTGTACTCTTTCGGCCCTTATTGGGTGGATGTTAAATTATTTATATTGTATAGCATCGAAGCAATAAATCCGCGAGATAAAATATCCGAGTTGTGTGATTTCTTGCATTACATCACAGCCTAGTCCTTAGCTACAGGAGAACCTCCCTTGAGCCTCTGATATAGGAGTCGGTTTCCTCTCGGGTGAGGAGCTCCATTATTTCTAATTAAAATAATTGTGACTGTGCTGTGGCTTCGGGCGATTTACCTCCTTCCGGAGTCACGAAAACACACGTTACAAGTCATCATCGCAATGCTCCAAGTTGTGGTAAATGGGAGTCTTTACACGGATTCTGGTATTATTCTCCACGTACGTCGGGTCGATAACACGTACGAATTCCCAAACGACAACGTTGTCGACTTCCCTGTAAAATCTCACTTCAACGTCAGTCTTCATCACCTGCTCGCAATAGATGGTTATATTCGTCTCGACGAACGCCGGTACTATGGGGTTACTCAACCAATTGATCGCAAGATCGGACGACAACTTCCTGTTATAAATTATCTCCGATATCTGTGGTACCAAGGGAAATTCCACTTTTCCAGTCGACAAATTCTCGATTAAAACCTGGAAGCACAGCCTCAACGCAAACAAGTTTGATTCACGCAGAGTCTTTATTTCATGATCTTTGAATATAAAGGTCTCTAGCCGCATCTCTTTGCGCAATTGCAAGGACATTTCGAAATCTTTCTTCCTCGCGCACTGGATGCCGATGTTGAATTCGATCGGTTTTTCATCGATCACCATATCCTGTACATAAACTCCGTTACTACAACTATCTTTGCTGACCAGCTTAAAGGGGTGTGGTTTCATCGGCAAATTTGCCGATACGCACGACACAATTATCTTCGCTCTCCCCTTGTATCCGATCACCCTTATGGCAGGGTAGGTCTTCTTCTTGAGAGTGCTCTTCTAGCCAACCAACATACCCCCGGTGTTCTTGCCTTCACTCTCGTAACGGAATTTCTGGAATTCATCGAATTTTTGGCACCGTTGCACATATGCAATCTCTTCGGTGCTGGCCCAAAGTTCATTGAACTCCCATTATCCTCGTCCAAACTGACCAACTCTTCGACTGCAGGCTTATGGAATGGGCAAATAGCGGTACTACGCGTTTCGTACTTTTTCCGTTTATGTACAAAAGAAGTCATTCTGCGCGTATTTTGCGATGAATACCAAAACTCGAGACAGTTGTACTGTACATCTTTCACAGGCAAGACCATCAGAACCGCCAGAAACGCCGGGTTCGCTGGCTGCACCATCCGACGGCCTCCTCAACTCAACGAAAACCTTGATCAACGTTAATTGATCAGTTAGCTTCAAGTCGTAGTAAACGGGAGTCAGTACACGAATGGAGTCGGCATTCTTGCGGAAGCTTCTCGGGTCAATCCTTCGCACGGATTCCCAAATGACAACATTGTCGACTTCCTTGTAAAACCTAACTTCAACATCACTCTTTATCGCCTGCTTGCAATTGATTGTTATCTCCGTTTCGAGGAACGCAGGCACCTGTAAGTGGGTTAGGCCACTGATCGCAAGATCTGATGACACTTTCCTGTTATACACTATGTCAGATACTTGTGGCACCAAGGGGAAGTCCACTTTTCCCGTTGACAAATTCTCGATTAAAATTTGAAAGCACAGTCTCAACGTGGACAAGTTTAATTGAGGCAAATCTTCTATGTCATGATCTTTGAACATAAAAGCCTCTAACCGCATATCCTTTCACAATTGCAAGGATTTTACGATATCTTTCCTCTTCACGCACTGGATTCCGATGTTGAATTCGATAGATTTATCATCGATCGTCATATCAATCTGTTGACATTTCATTACAGGACTCATCCGAACCTATAACATCTGAGTCATAAGAAGATGATGAATCTTTATTTTGTTCATCAAAAGCTTCGATGTTACAGCTGCTTTGAATAAAAGAGGGACCAGCTTCAGGCACTTCATTTACATCATCTTTTTCTGCTAAACGTCGCCTTTTTTGCCGATCAGACGAATCCTTAAAAGGCTTTCTGTATAACTTGATGACTGCAATCCATAAATATTAATAATGAAATAATTAGAAAAAGAAAAAAGAGATAACTATTTTATTTCAAGGTATTACAAATATTGTTACAGTTTTAATGCTTTACAGTTTAATAATTATTAATAGTTTAAATTAAAATATCATTTAAATTACAGACACATATATGTGTATGTGTGTTAATAATTTGAAGTATTAAGTAAACATTTCTATTTCAATTCTACCAGTAATCAGCTGTTCTGTTTGACAAGTTATACAGAAACTATACAAAGAGAATAACGAGGGAGAATCTATTTTGGTTTAGGTTTGACAGATCTTTGTTTTGATAATAATGTGGCCAGTTAGAAAATTAGATTTAGAAAGGAGAAAAAAGGAAATGTGTTCAAATGATGATAAATAGAATAAAGAATGATTTAACAATTTCACTGGATGTTTAAGAAATTATCTTGAGAGATGGTTTTTAGTGGGTTGAACCCTACAATATCTTGGCCATCCACTATCTTAGACCAAGGTATTCTGTATGAAATTTTCCTTTCCAAGTAAAAAAAAAAAATAAATAAATGAAAATAAAGAAAGATAGTAATGTTTTCATGAAATTAAAGGTAATTTTTATTGTACTTTCTATTAAACAGGTAAATTTAGAAATAAATTAATTGCTTTATTTGCTATTTTTGCAGGACATCTTCACATTGGCGCAAAGAAAAATGATTCAAAAAGGTGTACAAGGTATACTTAGAAAGTACATTTCACTCACAGTATGCTCTAGAAATGAGAAATGAATTCAGCTGAATTATTACTCAGTTTGTTCCGCCAACTACAGAATAATAGAGAATCCAATAGATTGTTTGTTGTAGTTCTTCAACTGGAAATTTTGAAATACAAATTGTTTCAGTACTAAGCACTTTAACACTATCAACACTTTTCCCCGAAGGGTTACTGGTAACAGTAAGGATGGGTTTTTATAGAATTTGCTTTCTCCTTTAGTAGGAGTGGGAATGAGATATTTCAAAGAGGATAGGAGTATGACAGAATATAAAATTATAACCGCGACGGAAAGCATTTATCAAAATATTTATTTTTCTACCTTCAATAAAATCACATATAAAACTTACACCATACGAATTTTATTTTATTTCTATCCTATTGTATTTCTATTTTATTTTAATCTTATTATATTTCATTTTTTTTATCCTATGGTATTTTATTTTATCTTCTATAAGGACGTGTAAGAATTATTTGGTAGTATAAAAAATTTCGAAGTTTAATGATTATCAAAAAAAATTAAATTTTATTGAAATTACATTAATTTGTTTTTAGTTCTTATTTCCTTTGCTTCTAATTTTTTTAATTGATTCCTTCCTTCCTTACATTTCGAAAAAGCTTTATGAAATTGCCACAAATTGCTGGTGTCGTTTCAGTCACTCCGCTTATTTCGAACTATTTCCAGCTATTTATATTTATATAACAATTTTTAATAAAATTTTTGAGGTTATAATTTCAGATTTTACAAATATTATTAAATAGATATTTCAATTTTTATATGCCTAAAAAAATTAAAATAGGTTCTAATACTGATACGATATTACATATGTGGGCATGCTCGTGAACGAATTTTAGAGCACTTTATACACACACACGTGCGCGCATACATATACAAATTTGAGTCAACGAACGATGCGTCAACGATTGCATTTGTATTAGTATTGTAACAATGAACATGAGACGCTCATTCCCACTGTATTTAAAATGAAAGATTATAAATGATTTAAAGAAAATCAAAGAAGTGACCAAGAGACAAAACTACTTTTTGATTGGTATGCAAAAATATTAAAAATTCAATATTACTCTATTTTTATCATACTTTGTTTACTATTTGAAATGGATTGGTTAATGCCACTCCCAGCCCCTCCCTGCTTTATTAGATTAATAAATCTTATTTCTTACCTTTAATAGAGAATCAATTGCTACGAGAAGGTTCACTTTTGAATGTTGAAAATGAGTTTTATTCTTTATATTTAATTTGAATTTGAATAAAATTTTGCTCAAAGTATTTCTGATAGCATACAAATTCTGAAGCATGTGAATGTAACGAATGCTTTATGGTTAACAACATTTGGAAAGAATTTTAATAAGGATTTATATTTCTTTTTAGATCGATAAAGAGGAAAAATAGAGGAAAATGGTTAATTTACAGAACATTTTAATATGTTTTTTAATTGCTCCATTTTTGATATCTGCTCAAGACATTTATTATGGAGAAACGTTATACAAGTGTCCACAGCACTGGATTAGATTTCAAGAGTCGTGTTATCGTTTAATAAAAAGTCCAATTCGTGCAAGAGAAGATGCCAAGAGAAATTGTCAGGCCTATCAAAGTGACCTTGTTACAAGAAATTCTTTAGAGGAACATGGATTTTTACTATACCAGTTATTGTGGCAAGATCCTCAACATAGAAAGTGGTATACTGGAGTAAGACAACAAAATGGTGCCTGGATAAACGAAGCTGACAATACACAGTTGATAAATATGGAAAATGCCTTCTTTCCTGAAAGGATGGATGATCTTATAGGAAAAGATTATTTGGTCTATTCTTACAATAATAATTTGCAACGTTGGGGATTAGAAAAAGTAACAGGCAGAGATGAATTATTATATATTTGTGAAGCTCCAATTGCTGCTTTACATAATTTAGCAGAAGATGACCGTACTTATCAATATGGCGTTGAAATTGATAATCCTTTACAAATTCCACGAGGTCCATACTTCATTAAACAACCAGTCAGTAAAGTATTCGATGCATCAAAAAGGAGAGTTAATAATGATATTTCACTAAGTTGCTTAGCCGGTGGCTATCCAACTCCAACTTATGTATGGTTCAAAGAAGACTATGAAAATAATAGACTAGTTGCAAGGAGAATCGATCCTTTGACAAATAAAAGATATACCCTAAGCGGTGGTACTTTAATTATTTTTGAACTTGAACAGGTAATTTTGCTCAAACACAAATATATTTATAGCTTATACTGTATGTAATAATAATAATAATACATAAATGAATATTTAAATTACAGTCACTAGATAGAGGCTCATACCATTGTAAAGTAAGCAAAAAATCTTTGACAGGAGAAACCGTTCGTGTTGATCGAATTAATTGTTCCCTCCTTTTACAGCCAGGTTCCTGGAGACTCTGCCTCCGCGGGTGATCACTGCGGTGATGCAGAATCAAACCCTGCGCTTCATGGCGGAAGCCGATGAGGTCCTGGACGTCGCTTATATCTGGGCCCACAACGGGATGCGTATCAGAGACATTGACCTGGCGAACAACCCTAGAATCCTAATAGATGGCCGTGTCCTGGACCTGATAAACGTTACATTCACCGATGCCGGAGACTACGAGTGTATCGTGCAGAGCGCCGTCGGCGAAATCTCCACGAGGGCGACGGTCATCGTCGAAGGACCTCCCGGGCCTCCGGGTGGAGTGCAGGTGATGAACATTATCAAGACTTCGGCTACTTTGCGCTGGATTGACGGGGCCTTCAACGGCAAGCCGATCCTCATGTATACCGTCAATGCCAGGACCAACTGGAACCACACGTGGGCCAACATTAGCGAGAGTACGCACTTCTGAGATTTTATTAAAAATGCGTTACAGGCTCAGCTGATTGGAATATTATAATATTCCAAATGATAGCTTCAGCTGAGCTGGGTCCGGGACGCCAACGGTGATCGCTGTTGTTGTTATTCGGCACAGCTGATTACCGTTTACCATTATATTAGTATTAGCTAATGAGGCGTCCTTGAAGGGAATTTAAATGTTCTAGATTCTCTTACTGGGGCCGGCTGATATCGCGCGATCAGCTGGCTGTTATTCCTAATATAATCGTCTCAGCGATCGGGCGTGTGTCGCTAGAGCAATTGTATTTATCGATTTGCTACTTGGTTCGGCTAGGCGAGCATTTTTGGTGTGTCGTTCGAGGTTCGGTAGGAATCGTGTTCTGTGTGGCTGATGAAGTGCCCAGTGAACCCCAAGGAACCTTACCGGTGGAAACCAGACTAGGGAATTACTGGAGGATCCCTACGACCACCACTGCAGCCAATTGGATTACACAAGTAGTAAGTGGAGCGCCACGCGCTCTTTTCCCTGTTCTTAGGTAGAGCGTGAAGTGCCGGTCAAGGGACACGGACTTGACCGTGCCCGGTTACGTCGTGTGTGGGATCGTGTGCTCCGACTGTCGCAGCAGTCGTAGAGCTCGGGACCTCGTCCTCATCCCCAGGGAACGTCCGCTCAGGTTGCCTGAAAAGCTCCTGGGTGTTCTAGACGACCTATTCCCAGTGACGTGGGGGCCGTTGTTGCAGAGAGCTCAGCGGTCTCTGCATGTCGGACGCCGTCGGACGGCCGTAAAGGTCTGACCACACTAGGCAAGACTAAAGGGGGTGTACAGGCACTCCGCGTGGATTATTGTTTAATAATATATCTTGTACTCTTCCGGCCCAATTGGGTGTATGCTAATTATTGATATTGTATAGCATCGAAGCAATAAATCCGCGAGAAAGTAGTCACCCGGTGTACGATTATTTCTATCACCGCCTAGTCCTCGACTACGGGAGAACCTCCCTTGGGCCCCTTACATAGGAGTCGGTTTCCTCACGGGTGAGGAGCTCCGTTGATTCCTAATTCAAATAATTGTGACTGTGCTGTGGCTTCGGGAGATTCACCTCCTTCCGGAGTCACGAAAACACTCGTTACATCTTTAGACCTTTGAGTTTTTTGAGACCTTCACTTTGACCTTGGTTTTGACACTTCTCACTTTATAGATATCACAGTGATGGAGGTAGACCGGTACAACGGCCGTAAGGAGGCGTACTTAGAGAACGTGTTAAATCCGTACACGACTTACGAATTCCGGATAGCGGCATTCAATGAACACGGCTACGGGTTGCCGTCCTCAGCCTCGCCCCAGTACAGCACCCTCTACGATAAACCAACGAAGCCGCCGAGGAACATCGGTGGCGGCGGCGGCAAGATCGGTGACCTCACCATCACGTGGGATCCACTGAAGTCGTCGGACCAGAACGGCCCCGGAATCTACTACAAGATCTTCTGGCGCAGGAAGGCGCACGACTCCGAGTTCCAGTCGCTGGCTCTCAAGGAATTCGGCAACATCGGCAACGGTGTTGTACAAATCCAACAATAATATTACTACACGGAGTACGAGGTTAAGGTTCAAACCACCAACGCAATCGGCGAAGGCCCCGTGTCGGAACCGGTTACAATCTACAGCGCGGAGGATATGCGGCAGGTGGCTCCGCAGCAAGTTCTCGCTAGGAGCTTCAACAGCACCAGCTTTAACGTCAGCTGGGAAAGGGTCAAGGGCAAATTGATAGGGCACAGGATCAAATACTGGAAGGAAAACAACAAGGAAGAGGACTCAGTTTACTACCTGTCTCGTACCACTCGACCTTGGGCCCTCGTCGTCGGTCTTCAGCCAGACACCTACTACTACGTCAAGGTCGTGGCGTATAACAGTACTGGAGAGGATCCAGAGAGCGAGCGCTACCTGGAGAGGACATACCGCAAAGCTCCACAAAAACCGCCTTCGTCAGTCAACGTCTACGGCGTGAACCCCTCGACGGTTAGAGTCGTCTGACGTTACGTACAGCCCAGTCTAGAAGAGGAGCCGCTCATAGGCTACAAGATTCGCGTCTGGGAGGTCGACCAGGACATGATCACCGCCAACGACACAATCATCCCGGGCGGACAAAGGCTCGAGGCCGACATCACCAATCTCAGCCCCGGGAAAACCTACGCGTCCTCGCGTTCAGCAATGGCGGCGATGGTAGGATGTCCAGTCCCACCTACACCTTCCAAATGGGAGACGCCGCTGCTTTCAGGAGCACTGCCAACGCTTAAGAGCATCCTTACCCGAAAAAAAAATTCAGTGGCGGGCACTGGCTTGGTTCGTGTCTGAGCTAAACTCAGTGCCTAGCGCCACCGTGCCTATAAATAAAATTAAATTTAAATACATGCTGAGTGAGGCCTGTAGCGGTCCCCACTCAGCAGCCATCCCCCCCCCCCTAAATCCCTCTCAAACATAGCTACCGTCTTATGAGGCGGCTATATATATATATATATATATATTTCGCCTATAGCGCCGACCTTGTCTCTGAGCTATGCTTGAGAAAAATAATGTTATACATTACGTATACACACACACACATATATATATATATTAATATATGTATATATGTGTGTGTGTGTGTACAATGAATATATATATATATGTTTTGTTTCTGTCTCCTCCACCCACAATCAGTGTATTATTTAAACAACTGATCGCGAATTCACGTTCATCATGTTCCTCTCACTAGTGTGAAGTAGTCATGGATAACGTGTTATTCGGAGGAGACTAGAAACATGTAAAAAAATTAAATAAAAATTACTAACACTGCTTTTTAGCCGAACTTTTTACTATCAATTTCCTCTGCAGAAATTGATGTAAGTTCGGCACCAGCGTGTTTTCTAAATACGTACATTAGATATATATGTATATATAATGTATATATGTATATATCTTGTACGCATGTCTCCTCCACCCGCAATCAGCATATTAGTTAAAACAGCTGATCACGATTTCACGTTCATCATGTTCCTCTCACTAGTGTGAAGTAGTCATGGATAACGTGTTATTCGGAGGAGACTAGAAACATGCAAAAAAATTAAATAAAAATTACTAACACTGCTTTTTAGCCGAACTTTTTACTATCAATTTCCTCTGCAGAAATTGATGTAAGTTCAGCACCAGCGTTTTCTATTTTAACATATAAATAAGAAATAATAAAGAACTGAATTATGAAAAAAGTAACAGTGATATATATATATATATATAAATAAAAAATTAGTTAAAATATATATTGCTTATTATTTCTTATAAAATATGATCAATATGTAACTTATGATAATATTATAATGAGCCCCATCCACGCTCATTATCGTGTGACGCAACCAAGTAACTCGTCACTCCATAACATACAAAAAAAATTAATCTGGATGAGCGAGATTGCCTCTAGTTCGGCCCACGGCCGCTAGATGGCCAGGCCCAAGCGCCACGCCTACTCGGCCCAGCCTAATTGCTTCTCGCTAGTGATAAGAGAACCACGTTCCTTTATCACTAGCGACGAAGTACCTGCCCAGCGCAGTATCCAGCCAACCTACTACCTTATCATTTCTTGAGGGCTCTTCAAGATTTGTCCTATTCTCTTTCGCTCCAGTCTTTAGCCAGGACTCTTGGCCAAAGACGACCTCCTGCCTTAGCAAGGGCTCACTTGCTAGGATCCACTCCCTGGATGCTCCAGAGATCTTGCCACGCAAGTATCTGGTTGTCGCGAGTACACCCCTTTCGCTCCGGCTACGCTCGATTCACGAGTGGTAAGTCCGAGATAGTGGTCAGAATCGGTCGATTTGTCCGACTCTTTGTTATAAGGGTTAATCACCCAACTTAATTATTTTGATTATTTGTAAAACCAAAAAACACAATTTCAGAATATACCGTTTGCTTCAAACAATCTCTCTGGTCTTCTTCATTAAACCACCCAGCCACTCTTTTAATTTCAGCTCGTGCAACCACAGTCTTAATTGCACACAAAAAACTGGTCCTTCGAGCCGGATATCCGGCATACTCAATTGTGTTGCAACTTTGCTGTGATCACGAGTGAAAGGAGGCTAAAGGGTCGGTATCATGTCGCAAGATATTTCCGGGTACATTACCCATCTTAATGTCCTCCGAGAGGAATTAACGCGGCTTTTCTCAAACACGAAAAAGCGCGGAGTGAATAACTTCACCCGACGGTTTCTCCAAGAACGGACGTCCACGGTCAATCGGGTGTTTGAGGACATCAAAACCATACACCTAGAGATATGCAACCACATTCCTGCGTCAGAGCTAGCACAGTCTAGTTACGTAAAATCGAACACGTATCAACAGGCTGTGGATGTTTATGAGGCAGTCGAAATGTACCTGGATGAACATTTGGATCGACTCACGGAGGAAATCGTGACTACGGCCACATCTAATAGGGCCCCGAGCTCTATGGGCTGTGCACTCAAGCTGCCCCATATTGACCTTCCAAAATTCACAGGCAACTTTCCCAGTTGGCCATCTTTCCGTGATAGCTTCCGGTCAATGGTTCATGAGAACCACAGTCTGCCAGCCATCCAGAAGTTTCATTATCTAAGAGCTTGCTTGAACGGTGAGGCCTTAGATCTTATACAGAACCTACCCCTCACAGAGGATAACTATCAAACAGCATGGGAAACCCTCAAATCTCGCTACTCAAACAGACGTTTGCTCATAACAACTCTGCTGTCTCAGTTCTTTGAGGTTCCCAATGCTCGCTCTGATCATTTGTCTTCGATCAAATCATTGCGGGATGCTGCTACGCTAACTATCGACGCCTTAAAGAACGCAGGATGTAATGTCGATTCTTGGTCTCCTTTAATCATCCATTACCTCAGCAGCAAATTTGATGACTGGTTAAGTGACGAGTGGGAAAGACTCTTGAGTGAAACCTCAGAATATCCAGAGCTTGCTAAATTCACGGATTTCCTCACTAGACGCATTTCCGTCTTGGAGGCTCGGGCAAATTCCAAGAGTAAGCCCAAACGGCCATCCGAGAAATCCATTCGGGTTCACACCGTGGAAACTACTCGTATTAAGTGCTCACATTGTGCTAAGGATCACTATCTCTTTCAATGTCCAAAGTTCTTGGGACTTACCCCAGATGGACGATACAAGTTCGCCCAGGGTGCTAAACTCTGTATCAACTGCCTACGCAGCGGACATGCAGTTGGCAATTGTACCTCTACTAACAGGTGTCGCACCTGCTCAAAACCACATCATACACTTTTACATTTCCCCAAGAGGAATGTGGTTGGGCCCACTGAAGACTCAAAGGAGATTGTCGCATCTCAAGTCACTACCCTGCTTAGTGCAGAAGAAGACAGAACCGTATTATTGGGCACAGTACTTCTTGAAGTTCGGTCCCCCGAAGGCCGATCTGTTGCTGTGCGAGGTCTGATCGACAATGCGTCTCAGAAGTCGTTCGTTACAGAAAAGCTGGCGCAGAGGTTGCGACTTCCTCGCACCAAGCAAGACTCCACTGTCTATGGAGTAGCAGGGGTTGCATCATGCAAGGCCCCGCCTGCTACAGAGGTGACTCTTCATTCCGTCAAAGAGACTCCAGTCTCGTTGGAGGTAAGAGCACTCATATTGCCTAAGGTCACCAATTACATGCCTCCAGCCTATTCTTTGTCCGAGTTTCCGAGGTTGCAAACTTTGGAGTTATCAGATCAGAATGCCTCATCTCGGGCTCCAATCGATATTCTCATTGGAGCAGACTATTATCCACGGGTAATGGGGGAGGAGTCGATCAAGTCGCCCGATCAAACACTCATCGCACAGAAGACAATCTTCGGATGGACAGTTATTGGGAACGTCCCTGAAATAGAAGCCACGCATTCTAACTGCATCCAGGTGCTCCACTGTTGCAATGTCGATCAATCGCTGAGAAAATTTTGGGAGCTGGAAGAAGTTCCTTCAACGTCAACGTTATCCCCAGAGGACCAACAATGTGAAGACTTCTTCAAGAAAACAGTGACTCAACTACCTTCGGGTCGTTTCTCAGTGGGGTTGCCCTTCAAACAAGGATTTCACCCAGACCAGTTGGGTCCATCACAGGATACCGCTGCTGCTGCACTTAAAAGGGTGTGTCGGCGATTCATTTCGAGATCCAATCTACAGCAGAAATACGAAGAGTTCATGGATGAATATGTGACTCTCGGGCATATGAGCAAGGTCACTGATGACCACGACAAGCGGATATTTCTCCCACACCATGCCGTATTCAAAATTGAGAACGGCAAAGAGAAGATTCGGGTAGTCTTCAACGCCTCGTCGAAAACCCCAAGTGGGTTGTCACTTAATGATACCCTTCTCATTGGCCCAAAACTTCAGAAGGATATCACTTCTATCCTGATAAATTGGAGAGGACATCGACTAGCGGGTGTGACTGACATCGTTAAGATGTTCAGACAAATTTTGATCAGGAAAGAAGACAGGAAGTTTCAAAACATACTTTGGACTTCTGATTCCCGTATTACACCCCAGGTGTACGAATTGAATACCGTCACCTATGGAACTGGTCCAGCACCATTTCTTGCTTCAAGGGTGATACAAGAGTTAGCCATTAGGCATGGGAACGATTTCCCTGATGCTCAACGCATCCTACTGGAATCCACCTACGTGGACGACATTCTGTTTGGAGCAGACAATCAGTCTCAGCTGACCTCTATTAAGACCCAGCTGATTCAATTGCTTGCGAGGGGTGAGTTCGAACTCAGCAAGTGGGCATTCAGTATCCCCATGGAATGTAAGGATCCGGACACTGCAGAC
Organism: Sclerodermus sp. 'alternatusi'; assembly: GCA_037305995.1. Lineage (NCBI taxonomy): Eukaryota > Metazoa > Arthropoda > Insecta > Hymenoptera > Bethylidae > Sclerodermus > Sclerodermus sp. 'alternatusi'. Next base: position 50,015 of record JBBEEM010000038.1, read on the forward strand.
AATTCGTACATACCTATACAGGAAGGGCCTGATTCTGCAAAGAAGATACTTGGGATATCTTGGAACCACCATCACGATCGCTTCCATTTTGCAATTTCTCCATCTCCAATTGGTGCCTTGACAAAGAGGATTTTACTCTCGGAGAACGCCAGGATCTTTGACCCAATGGGATGGATTTCCCCGGTCACTATCATTCTTAAACAGTTGATGCAGTCTACTTGGCTGTTAAAAATTTCGTGGGATGAACCCATTCCCGAACCCATACGCTCCAAGTGGCTCCAGCAGTATCAGCAACTGAGCGAATTACAATCCATAACGCTGCCTCGTTGGGATGGGAGAGTACCCAACGCCGGAAAATTGGAACTAGTGGGCTTCTGTGATGCCACAACCTTGGCCTACGGTGCCGTGGTCTATTTCCGTTTCGTGGATACTTCCGGTCAAGTCTCGGTGAACCAAGTTATGGCCAAGTCCAAAGTAGCACCAATCAAACCAGTTTCCATACCACGTATGGAACTGTTGGCTGCAGTGTTACTCACAAAATTGATAATCCACATCAAGACTTCTGTGGCTTACCCAATTGATACGATCAACTGTTTTTCGGACTCTCAAATAACGCTGGCTTGGATTTCACAACACTCTTCCAAATGGAAATCTTTCGTGGCTAACAGAGTGGCATATATACAAGAGAATCTTTCGGAGGCCTCTTGGAGCTATGTCAACACGAAGGATAACCCAGCGGATTTAAATTCACGAGGATTATCTCCCGTGCAACTAAAAGACGCATCGCTTTGGTGGCAGGGTCCATCAAGAATCCATGAGCCAACCCTTTCCCAGGTTGCCAGTCCAACCGTGCATACATCAGAAGAGGAAAGAATTGTGGCTCTTCACGCTTGGGGACCTGAACCAGAACCACCGTCTCTCTTCATGACTCGGTTCTCGTCCTGGTCAAAACTAGTAAGAGTTATGGGGTATGTGCGGAGATTCATCTCCCATGCTCACCATCGTCACCTAGTTCCATCTCAACTGTTTCTCACCTCTGCTGAATATACTTCTGCAGAAAGGCATCTTGTACAAATAGTACAAGGAGAAGCCTTTGAAAACGAGATTCGTGCCCTAGGTCAGAGCCAGCCTCTCCCTAGGTCATCAGTCCTCAGTTCGCTTAACCCGTTCATCGAGAATGGGGTTTTAAAGGTAGGTGGTAGACTGACCAACTCCACCTTAACTGAAACTCAAAAGCACCCAACAATACTGCCAGCATGTCACGCTGCCAAGTTGATCAATCTCAAGGCTCATCTTGATACTTTGCACGGGGGATTGCAGTTAACACTAGCGGTTGTGCGATCCAAATATTGGATTCTGAACGGACGCAACTTGGCCAAAGGCGTCATTCGTCAATGTGTTAGATGCACCAAGTGCAAAGGGAGAACTTGCAATGAACTCATGGGTTCTCTTCCTGCGTCAAGAGTTCAAAGGAGCCTACCATTTGAGCACACCGGCGTAGATTATGCAGGGCCAATCATGGTTAAACAACACGCTGCACGCAACGCCAAGGCAATCAAAGCATACATCTCAGTATTCGTATGCATGGCCACCAAGGCTATTCACCTTGAACTGGTGTCCAGCTACTCCACCCAGGATTTTTTGGCGGCTCTTGATCGATTTATCGCTCGCCGAGGCAAGCCTAATGTCATGTACAGTGACAACGGCTCGAATTTTGTGGGAGCCCATGCGGAATTAAAGCGAGTATTCCGCGAAGCCAGGAATACTGCCCAGATGACACAAAATGAACAAGAAATCGACTGGAAGTTCATACCAGTTGCTACTCCTCATTGGGGAGGCATTTGGGAAAGCGGCGTAAGAGCCGTCAAACATCACCTCCGCCGATCGCTTGGTTCCTTTATCCCGACTTCAGCGGAGATGTCTACGTTGCTTTGTCGCATTGAGGCATGTTTAAACTCTCGACCTCTAACTCGCCTACATGACGACCCTGATAGCCTGGAATTTCTGTCTCCTGGACATTTTTTAATCGGCAGGCCAGTACTGACTGTACCAGAAAAATCCACATTGGATTTAAAGCTCTCCACATTGAGTCGATGGCAGCACATTTCTCACGTGGCTGAGTCCTTCTGGAAAAAATGGTCCAGAGAGTACCTTCAAACTCTCCAGCCCAGAGCTAAATGGAGAAAGAAGGAACAGGAGTTGAAGGAGGGCGACGTGGTCATCTTGAAGGATGCTAATCCGCCTTGTAAATGGAATATGGGACGAGTCATTCGGCTGATTCCTGGGGCAGATTCAGTGGCAAGAGTCGCTCTAATAAAAACGGCTCAAAAAGATGTCCAGCGCAGCATCACTCAAATCTGCAAATTGCCCACCTCCACTTAATCAGCCAGAAACGGCTCCCAACGGACGTCGTCACCTGGGTAACGACACTTAGATTCGTTTCGAACTTTGCTTACCTGTAAACAGGTGACGTCAGAACAGCATGTTTACTGTCTACTATATAAGGACTTCACGCGGAGGAGTTTGACAGTTTCAAGTTAGCAGACTAATTAGTTGGATTAACTATCCAAAAAATGAATAATTATATTCAATTGGACATCGAGGAGGACATCGAGCGATTCCTGGAGGAGCATAGTGATCTAAGCATGGACATCTTCGACAATGCATTTCTGGAGGAATTCGCCGACGACCAAGCAAATGCATTTGCCGACGCAACATCATCGCAAGCGGAAGCAACGCTTGGATTGACATTAGAGGAGGTCCCTGGTACCGACCACGAACCCATCAACCTTCCCACGTTGGATGCGGCCAATTGGGACAGGGGGATTCTCCACGACACCACGGCCAAAGAAGTTGACCGGGACAACAGGACGATTTTCGTTCGGTGCTTTGGGACAGTCATCGCCGCTCCCATGTCTTCTGTGCAGCGATTCCGGAGATGGAAGGACTGGACCCCGCAAGGAAAAGTCACCTTGCGATGGAACACCGTGTTCCAGCTCACATCAGCAAGGCTGAATATACGGCAACGTGGTTAACAGTGACTCGTATTATGCAGTGTAGCCTATGGTCACTGTTGTCCATTTTCTGCGGACTGTTGTAAATAGTGTATGCGAACATTACAGTATTAAACCTTTCCTTAGTTATTTAAGAATACGTTTTATCCATGCGAATTTATTTTATTTTTTTTTTTCTTTCTTTCTTTCCTGCGAGTACGAACCTTCTTTGATTATTTTTTGTTGACCAACGCGACTGGTCTCAATTACCGTCCGTCAATTTTTTGTTGACTATCAGTCAATCAAACTGACAGCTTGCACGCTTTGTTTTGGTTAACGCCACATGGCGTTAACGGGGGGGAGTGTTGAGCGAGATTGCCTCTAGTTCGGCCCACGGCCGCTAGATGGCCAGGCCCAAGCGCCACGCCTACTCGGCCCAGCCTAATTGCTTCTCGCTAGTGATAAGAGAACCACGTTCCTTTATCACTAGCGACGAAGTACCTGCCCAGCGCAGTATCCAGCCAACCTACTACCTTATCATTTCTTGAGGGCTCTTCAAGATTTGTCCTATTCTCTTTCGCTCCAGTCTTTAGCCAGGACTCTTGGCCAAAGACGACCTCCTGCCTTAGCAAGGGCTCACTTGCTAGGATCCACTCCCTGGATGCTCCAGAGATCTTGCCACGCAAGTATCTGGTTGTCGCGAGTACACCCCTTTCGCTCCGGCTACGCTCGATTCACGAGTGGTCAGTCCGAGATAGTGGTCAGAATCGGTCGATTTGTCCGACTCTTTGTTATAAGGGTTAATCACCCAACTTAATTATTTTGATTATTTGTAAAACCAAAAAACACAATTTCAGAATATACCGTTTGCTTCAAACAATCTCTCTGGTCTTCTTCATTAAACCACCCAGCCACTCTTTTAATTTCAGCTCGTGCAACCACAGTCTTAATTGCACACACTGGAAAAAGAAATAGCCAAATCTAAAGAAAAAGTAAGAATAATGTTTCAGCACTCCGGAAATTCGGATAATTCATTATTTTTTATTATTTCAACGAAGTGCTTTCTCATAAGAGAAACATCATTGCAATATTGTTTATTGCTCGGATCTTTTCCCAAAGCTATTGTCGTTGCGAATGCAGCAGCATAAATACCGCAACTCCAACAGTCAGGTTGCGTGTGAACCTTCGGAAAAATCATATCTGATTTTTTAACCGAAGGATATCGCAGGGAGATGTATTCCAATTCTTCCTTCGTAAGCTTATCATATGTGCATAAGGGCAAACTATCGTACACATATAATTTGCAGCTATCGAAGAAAATACATCTCCAGTGACCTGAACAATTTCCACCAATGATTTGCAAACTTTTTGATTTTGAGCTAACTTTAACAAATTGTTTGTACGCTATATAGAGTACGCTTTGTGTCTCTAAATCAGATGTTTCTCTTATAACGCGAAGAAATCTATCCAAGGATTCATCATTCAATAGTCCGTCTATTGGTAAGACATTTTTTTCTATGTCTTCTAAAGAGGCATTTGCTGCATCAAGAAATTGACGTTGCATATCGTTCTGTTTGTCCGATATGCAAACTTTCACGATGCAGCAATCTTCCTCTTCAACAATTTTCGGATTTGAATTTGAATCCAAGCAAATACTTTTTCTTTTTTTATTTTGACTATTCTTTTCTTTTTCCATTTTTTCCGCCCGCGCTTTATCTTGAGCTTCCAAGATAAAGCGTGGTTCGCGGATTGCCATATTTCTAATGTGTCTGCTATCAAGAATTTCGGGAAGAAGACAATACTCATAAAACTTTGTCAGTTTTGGTAGCATTTGATTGTCCCAAAATTCTTGATTTATATTGACACGAATAGAAAACATGCTCTTGGGTGTCCATACAGTAAACATGCAATACTGCCTGCCGCTTATGTGCAGTTGTCCTTGCACTTGATAATAATAATCGTGACGAATATTCATTTCTGATTTATTATTTTTCGTCACAATTATATTTCTCAAGTGAGCTATTTTTTTAAGTGCTTCTTCCGCTGTCATATTCTCTGCTGATGACGGACACTTTATCTCCACTAGTCCGTCATCGTCAATCAGACCGTCGGGAGAAGCACCTAAAAAGGAAAATTTGTTATCAATAAATAAGCCACATTTCCTAATGGGCTTATTTATCTTTTTTTCCAAATTTTCCCTTGCTATTCCTTCATTTTCACGACCATATTGCATTGCCGCAGAATCAAAAATTGGCGGAAATAAAATTTCTTTTACAACACGCGCGCAAGACGTTGTGTCTCGTTTTCGGCATACTTTTCCAAAATTTGATGCTGTCAGCATGTCTTTACGTATGGTCGTCCATAATGGAGAATCTGCCTGATCTACTGTTTCGCGTTCGATCTGTTTCGCATTTTGACCATTATCATTCAATTTCTGATAATGGTCCTCGCGTAAACGATCGAAAACTTCTTCTGGTAGGTCAGGTTTTTGCGACTGCAGCCCATAATAATTATTCTTATCGCTTGTGATGTCGCGAATCACAGTTTTAGGAACTTTCAAAGCGCGATTTTCTTTATTTTGGGCTATTTTTTTCTGTCGTCGATTCTCCATTATGCTTACATTTGAAGGAACGTTCTTACAAGACCCTTTATAGAAGCTCGACAAGGCTTCTTGGGTATTGTATTGCAGGACAGCTGCATTTACGCGAGCATTGTAGGACCCTCGCGAGCCGAAGTGGAGTCTTTTTCCAGCAATCGTTTTACAAATTATTGAATTAAAAGACTCCACTAGATTATTATTACTATTTATAATCAGACTTGCAGAATGAGCAGCTACATAGCGAATGGCTGCTTCTATTTTTTGGTAAAGACCGTGCACTTTTAAATGTGGTATACAATTAGTTTTTATTTCATTACATTTCGGTCTGTACGAGCGGCCTTCGCATCTCTGGTGCTCACCAAACAAATGTTTGGGGATATTTAAAATATCCTTCTGCAATTCTGATTCTTTCTGAACTTGAGAACTATTTTCGTTTCGTCGTGAAGCTGCTGCAGTTTCAACAGCTTCACGAATCTTGAGAATATTGCTTTTTATCAGATTCCGTATCTGATAAAATCCAGCCTTTCTCTGACCCTTCGGTTGGGTTGTTTCTGAAATAGTTCTCAATTTTTTACATAAATTACGGAGCAAATGGTTTGTACATTCTATTTTCTGCACTTGAACCATTTGCTCTCTGTAGGGATCATTGTCACGGTTTGCTTTATGAACATTACTATCGCCATCGGCAATGAATGTTCTATAAATTAATCCGTGTTGTTCAATGCTCTTAGTAAAACCTTCTACTATTGAATCTGATTCCATGCTAGCAGAGGTTTTACTTCTATTAAAATTTTTAAAACATTTATGTGGTCGCGGATGATTATCGCTGGATGTCGATCTCGTATCGTCACAAATAGCGCAATGTTTATTTCTAATTCCAATAAACAAAATTTTGCCTGTACGGCATCCGACTATCGCGCCAACTCCTGATAAGGAGTTATAATTTGTTCCGTATGATCGTTTGCTCCAGCTGCCATCCACGGCCACAGTAATGTACGGAATTCCGTTGATGATTTCTCCTTTTTCAACGGCTAATCGCTTCTCAGTTTCACCAACTGATTTCATCTCGCTCATAGCCGTTTCAGTGAAATCATCAATCGTTTCTGTCATGCAATTACTGAACGTTTTTGCAGACATGCATGGAATGTTCATAGCTGCTAGCACTTCCTGTAGTTGGGAATAACCGATTCCACTTGTAACAGTACCAGCAACTGCAGCTTTATTAACATTTAGCATGTCTGCATCGTCAGTAGGTTCTGACCAAACGCTACTCGTGTAATGACACATGTCACAACGAAAGTAGAGTTGGGTCAGAAGGCCTCGGCGAATCGTTTTTTGCAGCTTCCAATCTGCAAATCTGCACTCTATTCCTCGACAATGTTCAGTAAATACTCTTTGTATTTCTGACAGAAGGAAAGTGAGGTCCACGATTCGCCGACCCTCGCAAACATTTAACATAGCGATATCAGCGTTTTCATCTTTTACTTTTTCAATAGTAAAAACGCTTTCTTCGCTAAGTCCTGTTTGCGTTACACTAAATGTACTATATGAAAAAGATTCTTCGGAGTTATCGGCAGTGATAACATTAATATTCTTTTCAGAATATGATTCGCTGCCGATATTTTCCTCCTTACCTCGTTTCGCCTTTTCCTCGCGCAAACGAGCCTGAATCCTTTTACACTGTTGCTTCCTAGACAATCTCCTATTTGAAAGATGGAGAACTCCTCTCTCTTTCTTTTTCCCCATAGTAGATTGTTCTAAAAAAAGAGAGAAAAAATTGTTCATAAATTTTATAGATAATAAGGACTGAACGTTATGCTATTGAGATTATAATTACAATTACAAAGAAAAAGTGTAATACTTATGAGTATTTCATTCCTCATTATTATTCTAATAATAATAATAATAATAATCTTCAAGCAGATATTAAAAAGCAATAGTAATTGTAATTATAATGCCATAATAATTATCACACGTTATTCAAAGTTAAATAAATGTTTAAACAATTGAAATGAATAAATATAAAAAGTGATTGTAGAGCATACTATTTAGTAGTTGACATGTTTTTGGAGTTTGTAAAAAAAAGCAGTTTTAATAAATTATTAACATTCAAAGAAAACATGCATTTTTATACATAGATAAATGAGAATATAAAAAATATGTTTTACAGATAAGGTGGAAATTAGTAAACCCTAAAAATTTTTTCATTTATGGACCGATTTGCATGAAATTTTTAGGGTTTACTAATTTCCACCTTATCGGTAAAACATATTTTTTATATTCTCATTTATCTATATATAAAAATGCATGTTTTCTTTGAATGTTAATAATTTATTAAAACTGCTTTTTTTTACAAACTCCAAAAACATGTCAACTACTAAATAGTATGCTCTACAATCACTTTTTATATTTATTCATTTCAATTGTTTAAACATTTATTTAATTGAAAGAGTGTACGAATACTTTTTGCACTTTCTGTACATACACACATACAGGCATACGGAATACGCTTGCAAGCACATGCACACGCTGACGCACACGAACACATACACACACACATACACGCTCGCTTACCATGAAGCATAGCATATGACACACACATACGTCATGCAAGCATTCTGTCACAGAATGTTTATACGTTCGTTCAAGTTGCTTTGACAAATGTATAAACATTTATTAGAAAATGTGAAAGAAGACACTTCCTTCTTTCAACGATTCCTGTTATTAGTTAGTATAAGAAAATGTAAAAGAAAGCATCTATTTTGCGTATAGTAATAATTCAATAAAATTATAAAATTATAAAACAATCACTTTCTTCTGCTTTTCTTATAATAACTTTTGACTTGACAATTATTCTTATACTCTTCTACATTGTATAAGAATTATTGTCTGCTAAAAAAGAAATAAAGTATTCAGTGCTTGACGTGTTTACAAATATGTGGGAAACGTCAAGTACACTAAATATTTTATTTTATTATTAAATGAATAATTGACGTTCAGATAAAAGATGGATTAATTAACAATCTTAATAAAAAATATTCAATACAGAAAATATATCGAATTGATTAATATCTGACTTCTGTCAATCGTCATGTTATTTATATTTTTTCGAAACATAACCTACATAACCTACATCACGTGTTTTCCTATCTTTTATCGAATGACATGCAACATTTTTTAATAATTATTACAAATTATGATAAACTTACCTGTTTCACTTTATGTAAACTCACTAAAAAAAAAAAAAAAAAACCCGCAAACAACACTTTTATACAGAAAACTGAAACACTTTTTGACACTTGTCACTCTTCAAACGTGTTGTCGCGGTGTCAACTTTTTCGCGCGTGAATGTTACATATATTCAGTCTAATAATGATTTCCTTGAAAATGTTGAGGTTTTAAAGGGGATGATTTTCAAAAAATTTGTTATATTCCATTTTTCAATATAAAGCATATTTTTAAAGATAAATAACAAAGATGCTATTAGTTAGAGAAAGACAATCATTTTTTGAAGTTAGAGAGAATTATGTTATGTCACTTTAACTAACTGACTGTCTCTGTATATCTAATAGAATTATTATTTTAAATATCTTTTAAAGTAAACTTCGGATTGAAATATGGTGAAATGACAACTCCTGTTATTATAATTTGATGTAATATTTTATTTTTCATAATATCATTTATGCAATATTTTTTAATGTATTCATAGATTAAACGAGGATGATATTCCCCTCTCGCACGCACTTGCAATTTTCTAAAACGTTTTCTTATTTTCTTAACTCTCAATGCTCGATTTTTTAATAATTTTATAAAATTAAATATTCAACTTATAATACAGGATGTAACAAAACAACCGCACTTCCTAAAGGGGGTTATTCCTTACACTATTCTAAAAATTTTAACTCTTGCCATTTTTTAATCTAAAGCTTAGTTTTCGAGATATTCAATAATATATGTATTATTAGTTAGAAAAAGACAGACAGATAGTTGAAGTGAGACAGAGAAATGCTATTTCACTTCAACGGCATATTTACCATCGAATATCTGGAAAACTAAGCTTTATATTATAAAATAGCAAAAGGAAAAAGTTCTTAGAATAACGTCAGGAATTAGGAAGTGCGGTTGTTTTGTTACACCTTGCATGATGGGAGAATAAAATACATTTTCTTTATTTTATTTCATTTTTTATTTCAGTAAAATTGTGGATGGTGGTAGGTTGGCTGGGGGGGTTGTGCATACTGCTGCGGGGTAGGTGGCTGGTACTGTTGCATGGGGGGCGGCTGGTACTGTTGCGGGGTGGGTGGCTGGTACTGCTGCGGGGGTAGTGGCTGGTACTGCTGCGGGGGTGGTGGCTGGTACTGCTGCGGGGGTGGTGGCTGGTACTGCTGCGGGGTAGGTGGCTGGTACTGTTGCATGGGGGGCGGCTGGTACTGTTGCGGGGTGGGTGGCTGGTACTGTTGCGGGGTGGGTGGCTGGTACTGCTGCGGGGGTAGTGGCTGGTACTGCTGCGGGGGTGGTGGCTGGTACTGCTGCGGGGGTGGTGGCTGGTACTGCTGAGGTGGAGGTGGCTGCAGGATCGGCGTGAAAGTTACGGGGGGTGGCCCATAAAATTGGCCTGTAACTGGAATTATGTAACCAGGCTGCCCCTGCTGCCTGGCAGCAAGTCGTTTGGCAGCCTGGTTCTTCCTGCGGCGTTTTCTCCTTTCCACAGCCATTTCATGCATAACTTCTTCAATCTTAAACAAAAAACAATAATTAAATAATGTTTCTTACAAATAAATATTAAATAAAATACTTACTATATTTTTTATTTCCTCCGGTGCGAGAATTGATGGAGGCGCGGGCTCTGCAGCTGACGCGGTCGCGAGCTCTGCAGCTGGTGCGGTCGCGGGTGCGAGCGCGGGTGCTGGCGCGGTCTCGGGTGCGAGCGCGGGTGCTGGCGCGGTCGCGGGTGCTGGCGCGGGTGCTGGCGCGGTCGCGGGTGCGGTCGCGGGTGCTGGCGCGGTCGGTGGCGTTGCCGCCAGTTTCTTCGACCGTGGTGTTGGCAGGGGGGGCCACTCTTCCGGCTTCTTTTTCTAAAAATGAAAAAAATTGTTAAAAGAATAAAAGGTAGAATGAAAGCACCGTAAACTGTGCATACGATTAGGATACGAATGAATATATTTGCCACTATTTTTCTAGTACAGAATATTTATTTTCTTCTGTGAAGAAATGAAATATTCTTTACTGGAAAAATAATGGCAAAGATACTTATTCGTATGCTAATCGTATGCACTGTCCATGATGCCATCCGCCGCACACAAAGTGTATGCAACGGATGAAACTAATTACAATAAAATCTAACTACATAGAATACTATCTCTAATCAAGACTAATTAGGAAAAAGAAGTATAAAAGAAAGAAAATAATATTAGAAAATAACTTTCCACTTACCAGTGATCTCCTCGACATTCTTTCTTCTATGCGTTTTAACTTGTGCACTACTTGAAGTCCACTTTCGGATTGAGGCCTCGTTGAGAATTTCCACGATGAAGAAGAGAGAAAGACTCCCCTCTTGTAAAATTTGACCAATCACGTTACTTCTCTTTATGCGAGGATAACCACTCATGACCAATCCTGGTTTCCTATTTTTTTCCTTCTCTTCTTTATACACGGTAGGCGCGTGAACAAAGACGCCAAGCGCCTATTTTCCGACGGCGCGCCAGCTATCGCCCTCTCACTCGCTCTTTCTACCATATGCATATTTCATTTTTCATTTTCTGCCTTTGTCTCAAGTCCTATCGAAATGAGACAAAGTGCAATACAATCTAGAAACCTTCCGCTAGAGCCGACATTATTTCGATTATTGATTAATAATCATAAATAGATATAATCGTCATTTTTTCTTTGCGCACGCTAGGCGCGTGAACAAAGATGCCAAACGCCTGCACGTATTACGGCTAGGCAACTATTCCCGTCTCGCTTGGAACTTTTCACAATGTTATGCAATCTTCTGCAATCTAACAGAGTATCTAGAAAATGATGGAAACTTGTGCAGATGTGATTCCTAACATTCTAATAATTTTCTTTCCTTATCATTTTTTATTTTTTCAAGCTTTGCTTTTAGATATTCAACGATAAAAATGCCACTAGTTAGACAGAGACATTCTTATAGTTGAAGCTAGACAGAGTGCTAACATCTCACTTTTATTATAAGAATGTCTCTGTCTAACTAGTGGCATTTTTATCGTTAAATATCTTGAATGCAAAGCTTGACATTAATAAAAAATGACAAGGAAAGAAAATGATTAGATTTATGTTAGGAATCACACCTGCACAAGTTTCCATCATTTTCTAGACACTCTGTTAGATTTCAGAAGATTGCATAACATTATGAAAAGTTCCAAAGAGACGGGAATAGCTACCTCGCCGTAACACGTACAGGCACTTGGCGTCCTTGTTCACGCGACTAGCGCGCGCAAAGAAAAGATGACAATTACATCTATTTATGATTATTCATAAAAAATCGAAATAATGCCGGTTCTAGATAAATGTCTGTCAGTGGTATTGCACTTTGTCTCATTTTGATAGGACTTGAGACAAAGGCAGAAAATGAAATATTTTTTCAGGTAGAAGAAAGAGCGAGTGAGAGGGTGATAGCTGGCTCGCCGTCGGAAAATAGGCGCTTCGCAGCTTTGCCAAATGTCCAGCTTGCGCAAGGAGAAAAGATGCTTCTGTTATCTATTTCTCATTTTTCATAAAAAATATAAATAACGTTGGTCCTACTGATAGGTTCTCCAACTTTGTTATAATTATTCTTCATTACGCTAGAAAAAAAAATAAGAATAGGAATCTCTGTATAGAGTAACGCAATAGAGAAAGAGAAAGAGAGAGAGAGAGAGAGAGAGAGAGAGAGTATAACATAGTTTCATGCTGTTGTGAGGAGATGCACGAGCCTCACTTTTTGCTTATCCTTTTCTATTCTATTCTTGGCTCTCTCTCTCTCTCTCTCTCTCTCTCTCTCTCTCTCTCTCTCTCTCTCTCTCTCTCTCTCTCTCGCGATAAGCATTTGCTTTGTGTAGTGTGCTACCACACACACGACACACATTTCTTTATTCTTATGTGTGTTTGTAATGTCCACCTATGCGAAAATCGATGAACTAATTTTTGCTCTGTTTTATCTGTATCGAGATAAAGCAGAGCAGATATTTTAGCAATTTTACAACATTTCTTATTTTTCAAAATACGACTACATTTCTTTAAATTTTTAATTGGGACCAAATTCATATGATTCCTTTTGAATGTCAGAATCGACGACATTCTTTCGTTTTTGAAAAAAATTCCTACTTTTCATATTACGAAAACAATTGTTCATAACAATTTATTTTTCCATAATTTTTTATCGATTTTTCAAAAAATAAGGTTTGTCGTTCATTCCTTGCATTACTTGGAATACCCAGTTCAAATTGTTTTAAAATCCGTTGATTCATAACCAGATAATTTGAAAAATTGCTATTTGGTCGGGTTAGGATGCTCTTAAGGCGCCGCAATACCCCTGAGACTTTTCGGAGTTGATCGAAGCGCCACTTGTGTAACTTTTAGGAATTAAGTGTCTCTAGTAACATTATGTCGGTAAACGTATTTTATGGTAATCTCAAAAGGCCGATATCGTAGGTGCTGATTTCTACAACTTGTAGGGGAAGGAGAAATTAAAAGAGGATAATCCCCACTCCGAGTTTCCAGCAAAGAAGAAGGTGTATGTTTTGAAATATGAGCCGATTACATTGAACTCTGTACGTTTAATGAATTTGTTGTACATTGAAAAATAAAAGAAATGTTGTAATTATTAACTCACAAGATTAATAATATGAAACCTGTAATATATAATTTTTGTTTATAACATTAAAAGAGAATTTAGGTGAAATAAATAAATAAACAATTTATTTAAAAAAACTTTTATTTAATAAAATAAATCACAAATACAATGATTCTCATTGTATTTTTAAATATGTTTATAATTATTAGTATTATTATTATTATTATAAAAATTCTTCCTCACGTCCGAAGAAAGAATCGGGACTGCTCCGTTTATTGGTAGAAGAACCTGGACTCCTCAACTCGGTTAAGAATGTCAAGTTCTGAAACAGTATAAATATGCATTATGATTAATAATAATAGAAAAAATAAACAAATATAACTGCAGTCATAAATATAATTATTTCTTAACTTACTTTTTTGTATTTTATTCTCTCAAAATTCCACACCGCAAGCCTTTGGGAACCGGGGCTCCTCCGTTTGACTGGCACATGATTTAGGATGGCTGAAAAACTAAAAATGTACATAACAATTAGTAATAAATAAAAAGAAATAAACAAAATGACATATTGTGATAAAAACTTTAATTTTTTTTTAACTTACACTTTTCAATTTCCACTACACTGGCATTAAATTCGGGACTCTTCCATTGACCGGAAGTAGAACCGGGACTTCTTCGCTCGACGGCACTGGATCCGGGACAGAATTATCAAGTCCTGAAGCAGCATAAATATTCATTATGATTAATAATAATAAAAAAAATGAACAAAAGTATTTTCTATGATTAATATTATTTTTTCTTTACCTTTTCTTTTCTTTATGTTAATTCTTCAATAGTCATCCTATGATCCTGAAGTCCTTGAAAATTCTTCGTTTCTGTTAATAGTCACACCAGTGGGATGCATCCATTTGTTGTAGTGAATCCTGTCATCCTTCTGCAGCCAGCACATCTTCTTGTTAAGCCCCACATGCTCCATTTTAATAGTTTAAAATATATGCCTTACCTAGCATTGTTTTAAATCACTCCCTGCTCATGCACTCAGCTTTTAATTCTTACATTCACACACTCATGCACAACTCATGCACAATGATGATATTAAACTACGAACAGAGAAGTTTCTGATCAATATAAGAATTAACAAAATCAAAATGTAATAAATACAATTTGTTGTAGAGCAAAATGCATATATTAGCTTTATGTTGCTTAATTTTACAAACTTCTCTGTTTTAATATCAATTACTTATAGAATTATTGTAACCTTAGTGGAAAAATGAGATAATTTTACCTGACTTACAAACGTATTACAGTGTCTGCTATATTTCAGACTATTATATTTTGGTACATTATATTATTATATTAGTATTATATTATTCATATTAGAATAATATTTTTGATATTTTGTCTTTCTTTCTTTCTTTATTCCTTTTCTTCTTTCTTTCTTTATTTCTTTCTTTCTTTATATCTTTCTTCACTTTATTCATTTTTAATAAATCAATAATTATTTTGTTTTGTATTCTTTCATTTATTTTCTTATATAGAAATGGCTAATTAATGTGCAACAGAACTCATTTTATCAGTATTTGACTGAAAATTTTTTAATTTTAATTTCCGTGTATACATTTATGGTATTTAAAATTTATATGTAATTAAATGTTCTTAATCATAGTCATTATTTTTGCTCTTTGCTGTAATACGTTTGTAAGGCAGATAATATTTATCCCATTTGTCCACTAAGGTTACATGACTATGAATTAAAAAAATTTAATTGCCTGAATAAATTCTTTTTTTATAAAATTAAATAAGTTTTAATTATTCTAAGAAAATTGATTTAAATTAAAATATACCATAAATAATACTTCTGGGCACAATTGATAATTTTTTTTATATTGATAAATGATTGTTGCAATTAGTTGCCACTTCTATACTGTACCAATATTTTCATGCTTATTTTGAAAGCATATTTCTTAATGAACAGTCTCCATTGGGAAAGAAATGACACTACCGATCTTTAGATTAAAAATTTTAACTTATAATTCTGAAATGTATATTATTTATTCATAATTAATTTTATGTTTATCGGTAGTGTCTTATGCTACATGATAATATTAAGAGAATGTCATGTATTTAAGAAAACATTCTTAAGTATATATACATTCCAATGGAGAAGACTGTTCATTTCATTATTTTTAAACTACAAATTTCATGCATTTCTTTTTCTTATTTCAATAAATAGCATGCACAATTTCAATTTCATTTTTTATCCTTTTCGAGACCACGTGATTTTAATATATATTCTGGTTCTCGAATAGGCATATTTCTAATATATCTACTATCAATAATTTCTGGAAGCAAACAATTTTCATAAAATCTTATTAAATATGGTTCCATATTTTGCTTCCAGAAATTATCATCTCTATTTATTTGAATAACTTTTATTGCCTTTAAAGTCCATAGGACGAAAAGGCAATAAATTCTTTTCGTTATATGTAACTGACCTTGTACTTGGTAGTAGTACTCGTGGTTGATATTTATCTCCTCTCCCTTTGGATCCTTGAAAATGGTGTGCAGTCTTCCTATCTTTTGTTGAATTGCTTCATCAGGTGTCACGTTCCTCGCTGTGTATGGGCACTTGATTTCCACCAAACCGTCTTCTTCAATTAGTCCATCAGGGGATGCTCCAAGGTAGGGAACTTCTTCGTCCAGAAAGATTCCACATTTTTGTATTTTCATTTTTAATCCTTCTTCTAATTCCTTTCTTGCTTTTTCTTCACATTCAACTCCGTGTTGAATGGCTGGTATGTTCGGTGGTCTGGAGTACAGTATAGATTTCACTGTATTTTGGCATAAAGTGCTTTCTCGCAAACGACAAACTTTACCAAAGTTAGATGCTGTTAATATTTTTTTCCTTATTAACAGCCATCTTTCACATTTGGCTTGCTCTATTGTTTGTCGTTCAATTTCAGCACGATTACCGTGCCATTTCTTTAACAGAGCAAAGTGAGCTTTTTTTTCCTGCTCATATTGAATCTCAGTCAGATCTGGTCGTTGGGAATTTGGTCCATATTCAGCATCTGTTCCTTTTTTCTTTTCTTTTATGCTATCTTCTTTTAGTCGTTTAGCGTTTATTCTGTATTCGACTTTTTGGTCATTTCTTCTTTTCTTTCTTTTTTCCAAATTTTTTATTTCTTGGCATGGTTCTTTTTCAAATGTATTACTTAAAGTGCTCAATACAGATTGAGTATTGTATTGCACTACTGAACCGTATGCCCTTATTTCATAGGATCCTCCGACACCGAAGTTGATCCTTTTGCCGCCAATAAATTTACAAACAATGCTGTTGTATCTTTCTACAGCATTGTTGTTAATATTATAAATTAAGCTATCTGCATAATAGCTTAATTTTCTTATGGCTTCTTCTATTTTTTCTAAAGCACCAAGTGCTTCTAAAGCTGGTATCATATTTTCTTCTCCAGCCTTTGGTCTTCCATCACATATGTGCTTCATTTCTTGACAGTTTTGATGATTACCAAAAATGTGATTTGGTATATTTACGATATCTTTCTTCAATTTTGATGCTTTGCAGCTAGTGGACCCTTCTTCTTGCGATCTAAATTCTATCGCTTTCTGAATAGCGTTTCTTATTTTAGTAATTGATCCTTCAATTATAGATCGCCACTTTCCCAAACGACCTTTTATTTTTGAGGCCTCTTTCAATTTATTGCACAAATTTCTTAATAAATGGTTTGTGCATTCCACTTTCTTGACGGTCATTTGCGTGTATGGATTTGTGTCCAAAATTTTCTTATATACGCTACTATCGCCGTCAGCAATTAAAGTGGAATATATTAAGCCATGATTTTCCAGGCTTGTCTCAAAACCATTTTTTATTGCCTCTGCCTCCATTCCTGTGGAGCTTGCATTTCTATTCCAGTTTTTAAAGCATTTATGCTTTTTTGCTTCTGTTTTAGTTTTTTCTGCTCTATCGCAGATTATGCAGTATTTATTTTTCACTGCAATATGCAACACTTTTTGGGTATGATATCCCACAATAGCACCAACGCCAGATAGAGAATCGTATTTTCCTGTTCTGTACGATCTCTTCATCCAACTTCCATCAGCTATAACAGGAATGTGGGGTATGCCATCAATTACATCTCCCCTCTTGATTGCTAGTTCTTTTTCTTCAGCTGCAGCCTTTTTCATTTCTTCTTCAGCTGATTCTTTAAAGGCTTCTCCAATAATATTCTGATATTTCATGTATGTTTTTCCTGACATACATGATATATCCATGGAGGCCAATAACTCTTGCAATTGGGAGTACCCAATTCCTGTTGCAATGCTTCCAGCCACAGCAGATGTATTAATATCGAGCTGGTTATTGTTTGAAGGTTCACTCCAGAATGAGCCCTTCATGTTACACATCCGGCATTGCATGGTAAATTTCGTTTTTAGTCCTACTTGCTGCGATCCAATTAAAACAAGATCGCGAAGTGGACACTCGATTCCTTTGGCATGCTCATCAAATATTCGATGCATTTCTCTAAATACATGATTAATATTGACAATTTGTCTTCCTTCTATTGTACTTTCTTTAATTCGAAATGCATCGGCATTGCCAATTTCTTCTTCAATACTTTTTCCAGAAGACGTTTCTTCATTATAATAATTAACGTCTTCTGTACTTTTCCAATGTGAGCAACCTGGTTGAGGATCTACTCTATTGGTTTGCTGTTCTATTTCTTTTGAAGTCTGAATTTCTTCTTCTCTTTCTTCGTTTTCTTCGTTTTCTTCCTCGCATACATATTCTTCTCTTTCTTCATTATTTAATAAAAATCTTTCTCTTCCTTCACTTTCCTCTTCATCTATAAGATGCTCTTCTCTTTCTTCGTTTTCTTCTTCCGTTCTGTCTTTGGTTTTGTCCTTTTTTCTGACGATTTCTTTTTCTAATATTTTCGCTTTCTTCTTTTCAAGCAACCTTTTTCTTCTACAAAAAAAAAACTTACCTTTAAAATTTATCCTAACAAATTTAAAAAATCAACTAAACAAAATTATTATATACCATGGAAAAAAGCAAAAAAAAGCAGACATTATTTGAGGTGTGATTCATATTCTAATTCTAATTCCAAATCTAAGAACTTTTTTCTCTTGGCATTTTTTTATTTTAAAGCTTCATTTCTGAAATATTCAATGATAAATTTGCCATTAGTTAGACAGAGACGCTCCGATAGTTCAAGCGAGAAAGAGTGGCACCATTTCACTTGAACTATCGAAGCGTCTCTGTCTAACTAATGGCAAATTTATCATTAATATCTGAAACTTAGTTTTCGAAATATTTAATGATAAAGATACTATTAGTTAGACAGAGACAGATAGGTAGTTGAAGCGCAACAGAATAGCATTATCTCGCTTTAAAAAATTGAGTGTCTTTGTTTAATTAATAGTACCTTTATCATTAAATATCTTAAAATTTAAGCTTCCAATCAAAATTATGAAAATAAAAAATCGTCTTAGAATTTTTCCCTTCACGACCATTTAAAATTTGGTCGTACCTTACTGAAATACCCTGTATATACAAGGTGTCCGGAAAGAAAGAAGACATTTTTTGAGGGGTGATTCCTGACGCTATTCTAAAAACTTTTTCCTCTTGGCATTTTTTGTTTTTGAAGCTTTATTTTCGAGATATTCAATGGTAAAGGTGCCACTAGTTAGACAGAGATACTCCGATAGTTGAAGTGAGGTGGCACCTCTCTGTCTCGCTTCAACTATCAGAGTGTCTCTGTCTAACTAATGGTATATTTATTATTGAATATCTTGAAAACTAAGCTCCGGATTGAAAAGTGGCTAAGGACTTTTCGACTTAGTTTAGTGTCAGGAATCACCCCTTAACAGGAAGTGCGTTTATTTCTGGACACCCTGTATTAATTATTTATATATTCAAAAAAATTGTTAAAATTTAAATTTATTTACTAATGTATGATTTATTAAATACCTGGTTTCTTAGTTTATATTGTAAGATTAACTTTGTAATAATAAATAAAAAAAAAGAATTGGAGCGTCAGAATAAGAAACATTCCGACGGCAAAACTAAGCAACTGAACAGAATAAATAAATAATATAATACCATTAAATTAATATTATAAGAATTATTTAATATGTTTTATAATTTAAGGAATATATTTAAAAATTTAAGAAAGCAATGGAATGAAATGTCTTTCCGTCAGTAAAGTTTTAACAAGTTCTCTACAATGCCATCAGTTATTAGAAGATTTATAATTGCTTTACAGTGTTAAATTTATTAATAAAAAAAATTTAAATTATTAATTTATATATTAATCTTATATAATTAATTATATAATAAATCTTAAATATTAATTATATATTATTAAATTATATATTATATAGAGGCACGAATGAAAGAGTCCGACGGTAAACCGATGCAAACAACAGAAGACAAAAATTGATATATTATTATTTTATATTATAATTATTATTTTTCAAAAACTTACCTTTCTTTATATGTCTTAGATTTGCTTAATCTCTTTTGGGATGGATATCTGTCTTTATTTTGATTAGGATTGTTCTTAATTTTCTGTTCTTTATTATTTACACACACTTCACTACTTTCGGAGTTTTCCATATTTTAAATGAGTCAATAATTTTTAAATAAATGTCAATAAATAAATTAAAAGTCAAATATAAAATATAAATAATTTTTCTTTATATATATATATAAATTAATTATATATAAAAATAAAAGAAAAAGTTGGAGTTGCAAATCAGTTAGCACCGAAAACAAAAACAACTTCTTGGAGCCTTGCTAAAACACACTGGCAATTCTTTATTGTAGTTTTTGCATCATATCAAGTTTCGCTGTTGGAAAAGAGGGGGGGGGGGGGGCATACAGTGTTGCGTTTACAAATCCGTTGATCTATCTCATGGCATTTGTTTCACTTACTGTTCTGAGTAGTTCCTGCGCGAATAGTTTTTAGCTCTGAATTATAATATTCAATAATGGATCGAAGTAAGTGTTATGTATAATAATGCAAACTTACATATAAATGTGATTTTATTTATTATTAATTGAACATAGTGGAATAGTTATGTGTTTTACATTAAATGTTATATTTATAATTAATATAATTTATTTGTTTAACAGACATCTGGCGTCCATTTGAAAGCTGCGAACAGCAGCAACAGCAGCAACAGCAGCAACAACGGCAACAACCGCAACATTTCCTCCCCCCAGTAAGTGTTTGCTTTTTATTTTATTTTACTCATACGTTCATTTACCACATTTTAATTTGCAACTTAGTTTTTGAGATATTCAATGGTAAAGGTGACATTAATTAGAGACAGATAGTTGAAGTGAGACATAGTGGCGTTATAACACCTTTAACATTGAATATCTCGGAAAGTAAGCTGCAGATCAAAATGCGGTATATGAAATATCGTCCTTCAATCACCCCTTTTACAAACTTGAAAAAGTTACGCCGTATCTTCTTGAAATACCTTGAACAGTTAAAATTATTAATATTAATTAATGAAATTATTTTTCAGATCTACTATCAATATTGGGGATATCTACCGCCATTCCCACCGGCACCGGCACCACCACCACCACCACCGTCACCGGCACCGCTACCACCACCACCACCATCACCGGCACCGCCACCACCACCGTCACCGCCACCGTCACCGGCACCGCCACCACCACCGCCATCGTCACCGGCACCGCCACCACCACCGCCACCGCCACCAATGGAATTGCCGGCGCCTCCACCGGCACTGCCATTCATTTTGGTAAATTAAAATATAAATTAAATTTGATATCTTTATTTAACAATTTGGTAGTTTAAGGTTTTTATAATAATAATATTTGTTTTAGAATGTCAACCGGGGACGTAGTCGAGGCCGTGGACGCGGCCGTGGGCGCGGTCGTGGGCGTGGGCGTGGGCGTGGGCGTGGAACAGGACGGGGAAAAATTAATAAAAATATATTTATATTATATAATTAATAATAAAAAATAATAAATAAATATAAAAATTTGTCTGTCTTATTTTTTAGAGTTTTACCATAATAATAATAATAATGTCCATCGAAATTTTAAGGAGTTGTAGAGGAAATTTTTCTAAGACGATTTTTCAAGTACCATATTTTAATCTGAAGCTTAGTTTTTGAGATATCTAATGATAAAGGTATTATTAGTTAAACAGAGAAAGATAGATAATTCAAATGAGACAGAATGGTGTTATCTCACTTCAATCAATTGAGTGTCTCTGTTTTACTAATAGTACCTTTATCATTAGATATCTCAAAAACTAAGCTTTAGATTAAAATGTGATACTTGAAAAATCGTCTTAGAATAATTTACTCTATAATCCCTTAAAATTTCGAAGCAGATCATTGTTACACCCTGTATATAAAAACAATTAGTTGAACATAACGTCATACTCTCTCTCTCTCTCTCTCTCTCTCTCTCTCTCTCTCTCTCTTATCGGTCTGTCCTTGTCTAACTAATGAAATCTTTATTTTTAAATATCTTATAAACTAAATTTCAGATCGAAAAATGATTCTTGAAAATTCGTCTTAGAATCGCCCCATTAACAACGTCTTAAATTTTTGGAACATGACATCCTAAAACCATACATTCGATTATCGTTCGCTAATAGAATCCCGAAAAGAAATTCATTTCTTACAATCCGAAAGCGATGCTTGGCTTTGTGCTAAAAATAGATTTCGCTCCCCTCCAAGCAGTCACCAGTGCCTCTCCTACTGTTTCAAATGGTCGGTAAGAGAGACGAAAAACAGTGCCATCTGCGGAAAAATCATACAACTAATTCTTAGTAACTTTCACTAGATATTTGGTGAAGTGCTTCATTGTGACACGTCGAATCGTATTTTTCGACTTACGGCTTCAAAACATTTTTAATACTAGTGAAACAATTTTTAGTGTATTGTGCTGTGCAGCAGGGTGACCGCTCAGGTCCGTTTGGGTGAATAGAACGCCTGTATTACTTGAAAAATGAGAAAATTCAACATGTCAAGGCTGCCATTTTTCCTAGGAAAGAAGCTGTCAAAATCATCATGAGTTTAAGTATTAATTTCTCTATTAAATAAAACTTGTTGCAGCCCATACTGAGTTGAGCGGTCATCTGTGACTATTTAACTGTCAGTTAAAAGTGGTCCCATAAGTTTTTATTGATTTTTGAGGGCGTAATTCGAAAAATAGGAATGCCCTGCATAAACGACACATACTATATGTCTGTGTGTCTATGTGTGAAGGGTATTGCGGCGCCTTAAGCCTTAGAGTTAGCAAACAGACACAGGCAGAGCCTGTCATCCGATCTGCAATCTCAAAGTTTGGTCGTAACTCACTGAAAAACCCCAACATCTCTGCTATAGCGAGCGATACATTTCTTACGCGAGATTCTCGTGCTGCCGGGCATTCTGTACGTGATCCCTCCAAGCGTGTGTTCACATGGGAATCAGAAATCCAGGGATTTAAAAATCTCCTTTTTGTTTACGAAGAAAACCAAGCAATACAATTGCTTTGGAATTGAAATTATATTGCACAGCTCTCAAATCTGATATAGAATGAGAGAGGGGGCTGACAAGTGGACAAAGAAAAAGTATTGGTAAGTTAGAAATGGTATTTTTTCATAGAGAAGTATTATGCGATGCTGCATTGTTACTTTAGCTGTTAAATAATATTCTCGAATCATCTCTTTTATTCAATCGTACTCTACAAAAGCATATACAAGTAAACTCTAATGAATTTTTATGAGAGACATGTGAGTTTGTAAGCAATGCAACTTAATTATAATTTATTATTTTGATTCTGGCAGGAGTTGTGAAACAACATCCTACGAGTTGAAAGGTAACAATTATTTTATGCTATGCAGAATAAGTTTCTGTCCATAAAACCCAGGTAACAAAATGTGACTGACTCAGTGAATATGATCAAATAAAAAAAGAATTTCTATATATATATACACATACACACTCACAGATTCACTCGTACACCAAATAAAACTATCATGTACCTGATTTAAATGAAAATGTATCGCTAACACATTGTTATTTGGGTATTTCCACTTAGCTCTTTATAAAATGATACATGTTGATAGCATAAGAAGTTTTATAAATATATTATTTATTTTTTACTAATATAATTACTATTTACTTAACAGCTTTGTACATTTAATCATCACCAACCTAAGATTTAAATTGTCTTCCTATGTCAGACAATAATTAATAAAATTGGTTTCATAATTTTTCAGCATCTACGCAGTAGATGATGCAGGGTATTGCATCTCCTACAACTTCATAACCACATAGCTGACAAATAGGTGATTGCGCTTTTTTGATTTTAAAGTGATAGGCTTGAAAAGGGCCATGTCCGGTCAAAGCCATTACCACAAATGAACTGAGAAAGAAGGTTTTATTAATCATCCTACACCATACATTAATAACAGGTATGATCTGATAGGTAACTGTACCCATGTTATCCATATTCCATTCGACTTGCCAATCCCGAATCACCTCCATATCACGCATTACTTTCATTCGATTAATGTGTTTTTTAAATTCATGTAGTAGATCACAGTTTTCATAAAATAGTTTATGCCTCTGTCTATAATCAGTTAGTGCTTCTTGTGTCTAAGTTTATAATGATCTACATTCTACACGATGATGCATGATCATGCTTAAAGGAGGAATGCCCATCAACACATAGATGATGGGCATGATAGATCGATGATGACCTATATAAACCCAAACTCTTTATCATAAATCTGTTAATCAGTAAGTCCAGTTTTTTAAACAATCTATTCACATGTAACACTTCATTATACCACACTGGTAAAGCGTATAGCAAAATTGAAAGTATTACTCCCATATATAATTTTTTGGCCTGATGAGACATTATATTACGACCCTTGATGAGTAAATTATTCAATTTATAGGCCACTTTACTCGCCTTGTCTGCAACATATTCTATATGATCGCCAAAATCTAAGCTGTCATTAAGTAGAACTCCCAAGTATGTCATGGTTGTAGCAACTGGAATAGCGGCGTTGTTCAGCTCAAAGGAGAGATTCCTTTAATATATTTTATTGTAAGAGATATGTATCATAATATTAGTCTTTTGTGGCGCAAGAGTTAATCCATTTCTATTCATATAATTATTAATTTTGTTCAGTATGTAGTTTGTCATGTTAACAACATCATGTCTATCATTATATTTAATAATTAGGGGAATATCATCCGCAAAAGCTATTACTTCTGTGTCTAGTTCATCATCCATAAATGACCACAGATCCGCAATGGCTATACACCAAAACATTGGCTATACACCAGACCCAAAACTGAGCCCTGTAAGACTCCCCTAGAAAACGATCGAGTTGTAGTGTACCTAGGAGTGGCATATAAAGCAGAGCGATCACGCAGGTAATTGCGAATCATTTTAACCAAATAATCAGGGAATCCAAATACCTGCATTTTATCTATAATTATTCTATGCTCTATAGAATTAAATGCGCTCTTTATATCTAAGCTGACTATTGTATGGACATTATTGACTATGCATTTGTTTTTTTCAGGTATATAATTATGATCAATTATTATTTTAAGTAACCTGCTGATTGCATCGATAGTAGAGACATATTTCTGGAATCCATATTGTTTACCATCAAACATACCCATATTATTGGCATGATTCATCAATCGAGTATTAATAATTTTTTCAATGGGTTTAGGTAAATTAGATAAGAGTGAGATAGGACGATATTTATTGATCTCCTTTTTAGGAAACAAAACTAAGATCTGCTTTTTCCAGGCAGGGGGGTATATCTATGTTTGAAATATATTATTATATAATTCCAAAATGACCTGACGATTATATTTGACCAATTTTGATATCATAGGAACTGTTAAACCATCCAATCCAGGAGAGGCTTTCCGATTAAGTGAACTAATGGCTAAATTAATCTCGTCATCCGATATTAATGAGCATGGATCATTAGCTGTTAATCTCCTCAAGTAGTTGCCTCTAAAGTTGGTATCCGGAAAAAGCTCACTGAAGACCGAGTCAAAAAGCACTTCATCCAGGTAAATCTTTTAATAGACATCTTATGCATGACAATCAAATAGGGACGTCCCCAGGGATCCTTATTGATTTCTTTCAAAAGTTCCATCCATGCATTGTGTTTGGCTTTTAATATCAAGGCTTTATATTTATTTTTTTGAATTTTATAGCTTAAATATAAATCTCCGGTATAATTATTTTTATAAGATTTTTTAAGTTTACGCTTAAGGGCTGTAACAATAGTTTTTTGTGCAGATAGTTCGGAATTCCGCCAGTAGGATTTAGATTTACCATTAGAGCCATCAGTCAAGTCATAATGATATCTCCTAAGTATCTCATTGGATGCATGTACAATATTATTAACCAGATCCACACTATCACAATTATTTTTATGAACATTCATATCATTTCTCATCTTTTTACAGCGATAGAACCAGGTCAAATGCAAAGAGACCGAATCTTCAGAGTTCCTGGGAAATTTAATTAATTCATCAGTAATACGATTATGACTAACTCCAGCTGTACAATCCATGTTATCCACACAAACAGGCAAAGACAAATCCATTGTTGCAGTTAGCCTTGTGGATCTCCACCAGGCATATTCGATGATCACTCAACGACTCCTCATCAAGTAAGATCAATAACCGATCTGCCTCTGGCTGATACAAAGGTATATTCCAGTGGTTTATTAATATTTATAAACTGGTAGCAATCCAACAATCTCTCAAGGTAAGTAGCTTTTGTATTGGTTTGACAATCGCTCCATTTTTTAGATCTGATGTTAAAGTCACCCGTTATAATTATGGGATTAGCGTTATAATTTGAAAATATAGATTTCCAAAATGTCGATAAAAGTGACAATTTCATCTCGAGTTATTTTAGGTGGTAGATACACTGAGAAGATCACCAAGTCATTCCCCCGTATGATACCAGAAGTGATCAAGAGCCTCCAATCTGGAAAATGTATTGCCATACTGCCCCACAATGAATCCAGCCTTACCGCACGTGGACTGATGTGATATCATCTAAGAACGTCTGTACGGAAATTCAGATATGGCCGCTACGATTATTTTATTCGTCCTTATATAATCAATTAAAATGTTAAAGGCTGATTTATTATTATTTAAATTAATCTGTACTATAGTTGAAACCTCCATGTGAGTAGATTTATTACCAGTACCCATTTCCATAACAGACATTGTCGAGTTATGTGGATTTTGAAATTCAATGGATTCATCTAAGTTTGGCGACACGACTGTGGAAGATAGAATCCTATCAGCTCCAATACAATCAAGTGAGTCCATTCTAAACCCTATATCGCCATGCATTGGATCAATCAAGGATGTCCTAAACTCTCCATATTTGAAGAAATCACGTTGGTCAGTGATTCCCAGGACATTTTCATCAGTGATGTATGAGAAAGACCTATAGTCAATCAAGATCACACAATTCATACCCATAAAGGTAGGGAACAGAGCCACAGCCTCAAATTTAACAGGCTTCAATCTTGTCAAAATAAAATCTATGAATAAATTATATAGTATTTCTCAACCAGTTAATATAAGCTCGTTATTTAGAAATTTAAGTTTAATTTTAATTTTAGCATGAGGCACGGTCACTCGAGCCGTGGCTAAACCCATCAGAGCACAATCGATAGATTCTACAAATTGCTTCAGGTTATTAAAGCACGACTCATTATTGAGATTACATTTAATATATATATCAAATCGTCTCGAGATAAGTATCTTAGATACATCAATGTGAAAGTCATCAGGGTTAATGTTCATAGCAAGTTTCTCCATTACAGCATCCAGGCTCATTGGACGTATGCCCACGGCAGCAGTTTCTTTAGATTTCGATAGGGGATGAATTACCACTGTAGGCAAAACATCCTTGTTAATTAGCTTAATTCTTGTATTCGAGTTTATTAAATAAGATTTAGTATGATTAGTTGCCATAATTATTATTATTAAAGTTAGTTGTATTCTGGTCAAAACTGTCGATAATTAATTGTTTTTTTCTATAGATGTCCTGCTTTATTATTTTGGCATGCATACAGCTCCTTGAACCGCAATAATGTTCATAGTCATAATCAGATCGAAGATCCAATTTGCAAGGCAGGTAAACCGGGACCGAAGAGCAGGAATTATCGGAGCCATGCTCGTGTCCACAGCTGAGGCAACAATCTTTTCTATTCAAATTAAAATTAGTGCATTCGAATGCACTATGACCAAGTTGGTGACAGTAAGAGCACCTCTTACTGTCTTGCGATTAATGTGTAATTGCTTGAACATAAGGATTTTCGTCGAGTGTTCATCTATGCCACGCACCAGATTATTTACAGCAATCCTATTGTCTTTAAAAATTGCATCGAAGGCTTTCTCATCATAGTCCCTGTTGCACAACTTTAATTCGTTGTTCATTAATCTTAAGGCTTGATCTTTGACATTACCCATAATTGAAAGTACATCATAGATGTAATCTTCCATCAGATCCCGTGTATCATCTTTATCATCAATAATATCCCTGTCAGCAATTGCTCCAGACACTCCTCTCCCGGCCACCGAGACCGATGATTCACCACCAATATTAGATTTCAGATTCAATCTCTTGGTATTTCTTATAATTCTGTTTTTATCAGGAGAGATATATTTTCTCTTTAAGCCAGATCCAGCCACCATCCCAGTCTCGTACAATTCCACATTGACATTCATATCGGTCCCCTCATTATACCCATCAGTTAACATAATCCCAGCTACATTCCCACCAGCATCAAGATTCGCATTTGCATCATCATCCTCTAGATCAGAAGAGATCTCGATAGGGTCATCATTTAAAGGGCCAGCCGCCACATCACCAACCTCATGACTATTAGAGACACTATCCGGGGAGTCAGCTCTATCCGAAATAGGATCTTCCGCATTAGTAACCGATAATGCAGATCTACGCCTATCATCTAACGATCTCCCGGGTAATACAGTTCCTCCCTTTTTCATAGTGGTAGAAACCCTGGATTTACTCTTAGAAATGGACGACTTCATTTATCAAATAAATAATAGGTATAAAATCAACAAAACAGCCGAAGAACACCCAACAAATAAAAAAACAAAGAAAAAATTCAACTGCAAAAGAAAAGCAAACTTTGCTTCCTCTACTTACCCAGTGAGCATCGCCAAATGAAGCCTCAATATAGCCAGTATACCGACCAATGTTAACAGCAATCTACAAATAAGCAGCTCCAAAATTAAACCTAATATAAATAAACAGCTAAGAAAAACAATTCCACAATTAAGGCAGAGCCCCAAATTTAAATTTAAATATCTATTTTAGAGTATAAATTATGGAATGAAAAATCACAGGAACGCAGGGAATCAGGTCCTGGATTAACTCATAAATTTATTATAATAAAATAATAGATATATGACAATTATTCCAAGCAGGGCTTAAAACTACATAATGATTATAAAATCATTAATGTAAACTTAATAATAATCTCTATAGCTATAGACTATATGTTCAGGTACCACGACTCCCTTACACAAGAGACAGTTGACTCTAATCTGTTTCTTGATTTGCCATTAACGGCGCCAATCGGCGAATTTTATCTCCCACTTTAGGCGATTTTAAGAAATTCATCACTGCCGTACGAAAGTAGTGTGATACGCAATAATTAACTGAGCTGATTTAACAGTAAAAATTAAGTGAAATTTATTATTGTATAATTACATTAATTGTGCATTTATCTTAAAAATTATTCTTCATTATGATTTTAAAAGTGGAATTAGCTGATCGAAACTAATAAAAGTTTTATTATAAGTATTATATAAATACGACTATCATCGATATTACATTTTATAGGAAAATGTATCTGTTTTCCAGATATTCTTCTATGTTCTTTCTTTAATATTATTCTGCATTAACATATTGGGAGTAGATCATGAATATTCTCGATTTTTTGTTATTATTATTTAGAGAATCTCTTGTCTTCAATAATGTAGGATCAATTGTAATTCAAGCAAGTAATAGAAAACACTTAATTATTAGAACAATTGTATTTGTTTAAGCGTGCATGTAATAATATTTTAAATTAAGATTGATAAAAAGAAGTAACATTTTTTTCTTTGAAAAAAAAATTAAACCTACTTATTTTTAGTTTCTTTAGAATTCTCATTTTTTATCATTTACAATTAGATAAATTGTTGAAAATCCAATTTAGTTTAAAATAATGCCCAAAAGTTTCTAATTTTCAGATTATTTCCCTTCTAATGCCCCTGTCTTGCTCGTTAGTTTCGTATCTTTACTCTCCTATTCTTTTAATTTTTAGAATTACTGGCCTTTCCGGTGGAGGGGTTCGGCCCTCACTCTCTCTAACCCCCACTGTGGATGATCAGTGAGGGTGGGGGAGATGTTGAGAAAAAAACTCGAAACTTTGTGGTGCTTTAGGCTTGAGATCTTTGATAGTGGATTGATGGTTTTTAATCAGTTAACGATAATCGTGACTAGTAATTAATCTTTATTTTACAAGTGCGTTCGATTAAAATGAGCAATGATAACTAACACTGTAAGGATGAACATGGGCTACGTGGCTGTGTTAACGGAGAAGAGGGGTGAACGGGCCTTGGTAAATTTAGGAGAGGGAACTAATTTGAATAATATCATTTCTGACAGCCGGTAATTTTGACTTAATAATAGGAAAATCGGTTGATGTAAACAGCTGTTTACTAGTTGGGAAAGAAATTAGAATGATATAAGTTAAGTAAACAAGAGAATGTTGCTAGGCGAAGATTGGAAGCTATGGATAGTAGTTCTAGACGTTAGTTAAATTATTTTCATAGATTCTGGACTGAATACGAAGCACCATTTACTATTTCTCGTCTCTTGAGGGGCCGCTCGGAGTGAGCGCCCTACTCTCGAGGCCCGGGGGTAACACTTTGGGCACTAGCTGCTACAGCTTGGGAGGCAATGTCGGCCTACTTAATTGCTTCTTATCTACTTATTCAACTTATTTACTCCCTAGACTTTTCTCTAGGAGTACCATCTGGAAACAAATCGACACGGACCGGAACGGATTTGGGATATCGCTAAAGGAACAATCATCAAGTAATAAGTGGAGTGCCGCGCACCCAAAATTACAATAGTAGATTAATTTCGAAATTGTGATAGCGCCGGTCAAGGACAACGGACTTGGCCGAGCCCGGTTAGCGTCGCCAAAGGGATTGTGTGCTCCGGTCGTTGCAGCGGCCGTAGAGCTCGGGACTTAGTCCTCATTCCACAGGGAACGTCTGCCCAAGTTGTCTGGAAAGCTCCTGGGTATATTGAACGGTCTTTCCCCCAGTGGCGTGGAGTCCGTTGTTGCTGTAAGCTCAACGGCCTCTGCGTTACCGACGCAGGCGGACTACCAGCTAAAATCCCCCCGACGCTAGGCACAGGCTAGGAGAGGGTGTACGGGCACCCCGCGCGAATTATTACGTGGTTATAACATTATATTCCAGCGGCCACCTGCAGTGGTATTTATAGTATTATTTTATATTGTATTGAGTCTGACGTAATAAAGCCGCGATTGAAGTCATAGAGTGTGTGACTTTATTTGTACGATACGTGCCTGGCCCTCAACCTCGGGAGAACCTCCTGTGGGCCCCTTGTGTAGTGGTTGGTTTCTTCACGGGTGAGGGAAATCCATTTACTAATAAAAAGAAATTTAATTGTGACTGTGTTCTGACTTCCGGAAGATTCACCTCCTTCCGGGATTATCCGAGCACTCGTCACACTTGATATTTTCATTTTAGATTATAATTATTGTTGAAGAACAAATTATTAGTTTGTTTACCGTTTTTACCATTAAAGACAATCGCTTAAAACGGCCAATAGTAATTTTAACGATCTATATTTTTCTAAAAATATTGACAAATTACTAAAATTAAAAAAATATTTTCTCGACAATCCTCACTTTGTGCTAGAAGACATTAACGATGCTAAACACTTGAGGATTATAGGACTAGGCTTGTCGGCATGTCAATTCCTGGTCCCCTCGGGGATTGAAAAGTAGGATACGTAGGGACAGACGCAACAATGGAAACATGCGAAGTTGGCGATCCCTGGCTGTGTCTCAGAATACACCCAGGTGGAGGTTTCACTGGGTCGAAACCTATATTATCCCCGCACTCTCAGTCCCGGTAGTGTTGTGTTGTTGGGGGGGTTCTTGTTGGACTTGTACGGGGGGGGGGGCAAGAATTCTTTTAGGGGCCTACTAGTGCGGGGCTCACTCTTGGGGGAGGGGGAAGTCAGATTTTCTCCACTCGTCAAAACAAAAAGGGTGTTAAGGTAATCCTGTATGATGCACCCATTTGGTATGACTCTGTCAAACAGAAAAGACAAATGATGTCACAGATTACCTTCACTGCGAGGGCGACTTTACAGAGAATTGCGCGGGCCTACAGAACTGTTTCTGCAGACGCCCTATGCGCCATTACTAGGACGATTCCAATTCACTTAATTATTTTAATTATTGATGAAAGGACCCGCGTGTATAACGCGGTTAAGGCCAATGTCTGCTTGAAGGCGCGGGCTTACCTTGCCCTCGACACGCAAGTTATGCAGCTAAAGAATAGAATCAAACATATGCGCAGGCAGATCACTCTCGATTCCTAGCAGCGGGAGTGGTCTGAGACGTGAAAGGCTGCTATCACAAAACACTTTATTCCGGATGTCAAAGCCTTTTTTCTGCGAAAAAACAAAATGTCGAACACATTATCATCACAGGTCACTGCGGTTCTGACGGGGCATGGACCGTTTCTCGCATACCTCGTGAAAATTGGAAAATTGGAAGCTTAATTTTTAAATTATTTAATTATCAAAATACTATTAGCTAGATAGTCAGCTTGTAACGATGTAAAAATCGCTACAGCATCTCTCGACCGATTCCCGATATTATAAGAATATTGGGAATAGGTTGAGCACACTCGGCACTGTAGCTCCTAGGCTGATGTCTAGATCAGCTGGCGAAACAGTGAGTTGGAGAGAGAACGACGCGGTCGCATCGTGTCTCTGTCTGACGGTCGGGTGTAGCAGAGTCTGGCTCTGTCTCGCGCATTGCGCGCCGTCTAACATCGGGTTAGACTGATTCCTCCGAATCCTAAAACAAAACGTCCGGCTACGTTTGTATTTGTGGAAACGGTTGTGTTGTAACGTGGCATTTTGGTAAAAATGCGTTACAGGCTCAGCCGATTGGAATTTTATAAAATTCACTATGATAGCATCGGCTGAGCTCGGTCCGGGAAGCCGCGGTGATCGCTATTGTTGTTGTTGGGCACAGCTGATCACCGTTTACACTGTTTATATTAGCGTTAGCTAATGAGGCGTCCTTGAAGGAGATTTAAACGATTTAAATTTCCTTACTGGGGCTTGCTGATATCGCGCGATCAGCTGGCCGTTACTTATCTTTTCTTTCGTCGAAACAAACGGACGTGCGTCGCCTGACCGCTGGATCAGCCTAGTACAATTAGTGGTGTTTCTGGTGCGGAGTGACCATTGGTTGAGTGAGGCGTCAGGAAGAGTGCATTTTCGTTGGGCGAACGATACTGAGAAGGCGAACGACGGCGAGAAGGGGGAAAGACGTCGGAAATTGGCAACCGAAGGAGGATACACCGGCTCTTTTATATTCTATAAAATTTAGAAGTCTCTTGCTTACTAATAAACATGATGAATTCCCGCATGAAAGTGCAAACTGGCTACAATCAGTAGTTGATTTTTGTACCTATAATCAAAAACTAATTATAATGAATTATCTTTCAGATAATTCTTCTCCTGGGTATGAAGAACATCTTTCGACAGATAAATGCCATCCATAAAAGAGAAATTACTCAGAAAATTTTCTTATAATTTTTTTTTTTGTAAAAGGTCGCCAATCGCTTCCGGACTAACTGCTTTCAAAAATTTAAGAGAATTTGTCTCCATCTCTTATTATATAATATTATATATAGTAAATAAGATATATAAGTATCTAATCAGAAGCTTGTTTAGCAGAATTGCCCGCATTGTATTTCATTTTTGTTGTCCTTTGTACTCTTTTTTCTGTATTCTCCACAAGTTATAGGGGCTAAAATTATTTCCTTATTATTATAATTTATTTTTATTTCTTTCCCTTTGCTTGGGCGAACCACCGTTGATTTTTACCCTCGGAAAAATAACATCGCGAGGTTATAGGAATCGGTGGATCAAAGATCGGATCCGATCTGATTTAGAATCATCTGATCCTAAATCAAATGCTTTGGATGCATTGTTGCCTCTAAAACTTGAGGGTAAAGAAAAGCTATTTTTTTACAGATGAGGGGGATCTGACTTCCAAATACGCCCGTTCAGCCCTCCCAATTGATGTGTTCCCGCAGAGCAGTACCCTAGTTGATATGTACCCCCGGACGTCCATACCATAAAAGGAGAGCAATCCCAAAGTTCGTCCGACGAGAACATCCCAGAGAAAAGTCCTTAAATTAAAAAAAAGACCCCTAGGAAGAAAGCTAGAAACGCTCCCGACTGAGAATCATCCCCCGCAATGAGATAACCGGTGGCAGTGGCATTCTTAAGGATGTGGCGAAATACGTGAGGTTAAATTAAAAAACATCCTTTTCTGGTTTTATTTCAACAGAGGTGATCTCTACCGAGAGCTAGAAACTGCAAAAGTATTAATGACTAGTAGTGCCATGACCAGCATATCGGAAATCTTTAAATTTATTAATTCATCTCGTAAAATAGAAGCACATACTGACCCTACAATACTCAAAGAAATAGGATCATTTATAAATACAATGCGTGACAAGAAACAGAAGGCTAGTCAAATGTGGCCTTATTGGCGATTCATTTACCCTACCGATACAACTATTTCTATTTCTCCATACTCAAATTTAGCAGCAGTAGCAATTTATCACCGCAAACGGTTTAATTCTAATACCTTTGCGAATTTTGTTAGTCGTGAACATGTTATCACTGTCGATAATTTAAGGAAACAAATAAATCAATATGAAGCTTTAGATATATTTACCAGAGAAAGTGGAAATTTAAATTTAACTCCTAACATTCAAACATCGGACTACGTCTCATTATTACTGTGCATTTACATCAAAAAATGCATTGTAAATTACTCCTAGTACAATTCAAGTTTGCAACTTAAATAGTTTGAAACGTCGGAAAAAAATATTTCGCTTATCTAAATTATTCCATGTTTCGTTACATAGTGATAATTCACACCTTTTGCTTCATTTGACTTTTGGATACCTTGTCTAGAATATAAGACACCTAGATATAAAGACCAAGTATTCAACGAAGTCCTATTATTTTCTATTTTGTTAACTTTCAGTAATAATTCACCATATTCTTCATTTAGAACTTATTCCATACAAAATAGATTGTTAATCTTATGGCCTTCATTGATGCTGTTGCAAATTAAAGGGTGAAGCTACAACGACATTTGCCTGTTTTGAGAACTTCAATAATGAGGATATTGAAAAAGAGAAGACAAGTTGAAAATATTCATGGAAAGTCTAACTTGAATACCCAAATTTATCTCAAAATTGAATCAAAACTTTACTATTAAACGATCTAATTCGAAAAATGATATTGCTACGGCAACGCAAGATTGACAAAGGAAGAAAAGTTTGGTAAATATACTGTACTGGTGGATTGTATCTTTCTTCAAGTTGTCTAACCAAACTGCACATACCCTCGATCAACAAAATCACTACACTAGACATCTGTAAAGTAATAGTAGTGTTTTTATTATATAGCACCAAAAAACTTGTGGCATCGATGAAAATCAAGATAAGTCAAAAACGGACTTATATTACAAAAGCAAAGAAATACGCTGAATTCCCAATGTTTACTAGAAATATATTGAATCAAAATTATTGAATAAAAATTCACGAAGGAACTAAAAACTTAAAGCATTGGAATCTAATTTATTAAAAAATTTCTGTTAAAATAGCAGACACTACATAATAATGAAAAGTTGTTTACACCGAATTCCTTGAATGCCACAAAATTTATGTATGTACTCAGCATTTACAATCAAATGTACAATTTAAATTTTGAACTGTAGAATGAAAAATTCAAATTTGAACTAATTGAAGATTCTAGAAGGACCAAACGGTTGGAGAGCATGTATCTATTGTGACATAGAATTTAACGTAACAAAAATTTTCACATCAACCGGTCCCAGAAAAGAAACGTTCACTTTGTTTGGTCAAAAGAATCACATTCGTTTGCATATGGTGGTTCATCTCTTTTATGTACACCGATTCTTGCGTAGTGGTCTCACTTTCATTTTTGTGTCGATTGTTTTACCCTAATCGAGTGCCGAGTCGGCACAGATGGTGTCCTTATCCGACATAGAGTACAGTATATACCAAGCTGGACAAATTTTCCCTCTCACTCATACCTGACGTAAAGATGCTCGTTGATGGGGTGGTAGGAAGAGAGTATATACAGAGTGTTTCAGTAAGATAAGGCTAAATTTTAAAGGATTGTAAAGGTGCTGATTCTAAAACGATTTTTTATTCACCACATTTTGATCCGAAGCTTAATTTTCGAGATACTTAATAATAAAGGTACTACTAGTTAGACAGAGACAGTCAATTAGTTGAAGTTGAATTAGAAAAAGTGGGTTTTTAAAGAGGTTGGGGAGAAGGGATTACTACGACAAAAAGGATGAGGTGAGTAGATAAAAACGATTTAAACGAAAATTCAATTTATTTAAGTATTTTAAATTTTTAGGAAAAGATCAATACGATAAAAAAAAAGGACAAGACGGGTTATTTAAAGACTTTGAGGAGAAAGGAGTACTACGACAAAAAGGGTGAGGTGAGTGGATAAAAACGATTTAATCGAAAATTTAATTTATTTAAGTATTTTAAATTTTTAGGAAAAGGTCAATACGATAAAAAAAAAAGGACAAAAGAGGGTATTTAAAGAGTTTGAGGAGAAGGGATTACTACGACAAAAAGGGTGAGGTGAGTGGATAAAAACAATTTAAACGAAAATTTAATTTATTTAAGTATTTTAAATTTTTAGGAAAAGGTCAATACGATACAAAGTTAAAAAAAAAGGGTGTTTTTTAAAGAGGTTGGGGAGAAGGATATACTACGACAAAAAAGTGAGGTGAGTGGATAAAAACGATTTAAAGGAAAATTCAATTTATTTAAGTATTTTGAATTTTTTGGAAAAGGTCAATACGATAAAAAATTAAGGAAAAAGGGTGTTTTTTAAAGAAGTTGGGGAGAAGGGATTACTACGACAAAAAGGGTGGGGTGAGTAGATAAGAACGATTCTAACGAAAATTCAATTTATTTAAGTATTTTATATTTTTAGGAAAAGGTCAATTCGATAAAAAAAAAAGGACAAAAGAGGGTATTTAAAGAGTTTGAGGAGAAGGGATTACTACGACAAAAAGGGTGAGGTGAGTGGATAAAAACAATTTAAACGAAAATTCAATTTATTTAAGTATCACCAGCTACACATACAAATATATAATATAAAATATAATATATTTTTCATTTATACTAAAAATAATTATTTGAATTACCATCAACATTATTTTCTAAATCATAATTATCATCACTGTCATCGTTATCATCAATATCATTGATCTTGAAATAGTCATCTTTATCATTTTTCTCTTCGGTTTGTAATACGCGAATTATGCTTTCTCTGGAGCTGGGTGAAACTCCAGAGAATATCGCGAAACAAATAATGTATTTTCCCGACCGTCCGGGAGGAAAGAGACCGAGGGTGTGGTTTCTTTGAAGCCGCGGGTGACCCTGAAAATACTGAGAATAACGGAACGTGTCAATAACAACTACAGTTGGTAATATAACGAGTTTATTACAGCGAGGACCAATTTC
The DNA here is from genome assembly GCA_037305995.1 of Sclerodermus sp. 'alternatusi'. Lineage (NCBI taxonomy): Eukaryota > Metazoa > Arthropoda > Insecta > Hymenoptera > Bethylidae > Sclerodermus > Sclerodermus sp. 'alternatusi'. The sequence continues at coordinate 87,375 of JBBEEM010000038.1, forward strand.
GCTCGCAAATTCTACAATTAATTATTCCGCTGATAATTACGTAACGCGACCTAACAAATTGGGAGCGCCCGCTCGCTCTACGCTCGCGACACTTCCTATATGCCGTAGCACAAGCCGTCGGCTATACCGCGAAGACCTTCGTTCGGTCGAAGTCACTCGACCCTGCGAGAGGCGATAGTCCAACCCGAGGGCAAGTGCTTCGCGGGGTGCTACGGTGCAGCAGGAGAAGTAATTCCTACCTCCCTACGCAATTGAGGTGGCTAGCCTCCACGGGAAAATACGCTGACACAAATAACACGATTACACAAACTCACAGTAGACAAGATAGCCAAATGAAGTGGCGTCCCACTTACATTAGCTGTTCGGTAGTCGATCCCAACGATGCAGTCTCTAATCCGCAGCGCAACCTTGCTTCAGCTCCTTAGTTCACCGCCCGGAATGATCCTGCACCCGACCAACTCACACACTAACAAGACAAAACGGCAATGAGGAAAGATCGTTGAACTGTCAGTTTGACAGTTCAAGATCCTCCCCACGCACACAACCGATCGGACCAATACCGACATAGCCAAACTTCCTATTATTATTTGAAGGAATCAGTCTAACCCGATGTTAGACCGCGCGCAACGAGCGAGACAGAGACAGACTCTGCTACACCCGGCCGTCAGACAGAGACGCGACGCGTTCGCATCGTTCTCTCTCTAACTTACTGCCTCGCCAGCCGATCCAGACATCAGCATAGGCGCTACAGTGCCGAGTGTGCTCAACTTATTCCCGATATTCTCTGAATCTCGGGAATCGGTCGAGAGATGCTGCAACGATTTTTTTACATCGTTACAGGTTATAATTAAACGCCCATCGGGCGCTATTTTGAAATCGGCATCCTTTTTTTTCTCCAAAGGTGTTTTCTGATCCTTTTGTGAGTTTGATATGATCGGATTCGTGGCTAAAATAATTATTTTTTAATCGGATCATTAAAAAATAATATACAAGGTGTAATGATGATACATGAAACTTTAAGGAATTATAAAAGGCATGATTCTATAATGTTTGTTCATTTATTCTATTTTGATTGGAAGCTTAGTTTTAAAGATATTCAATGATAAAAATTATTAGACAGAGAAAGTTAATTAGTTGAAGTGAGATGTCATTCTTTTTGTTTCGCTTCAACTCTGTCTGATTTTAACTAATAGTATCTTTATAATTAAATATTACTAAAACTAAACTTCAGACAAAAATGCGGTAAATGAGTTGTTTTAGAATCACTCCCTCTACAACCCCTTTAAATTTCCCATAACATTATTACGTGTTCCAAAAGGGGGTTACTTTTAAGAGTAAACCGAGTCGAAAAGTGCCTTATAAATTTTCAAGATATACAATGGCATTATTAACCACTTGCGCTACGATTTAACTTTCGGTAGCCGTGCCGCGCTCTATAATATATTATGTGGCAAATGCCTATCGACGTGGTATACATGTTGCTGGCGGTTTTGCAACAAAAGTATCTCGACGTGCGTGGTACATCTTTATAGCGCAAGTGGTTAATTAGACAGAAACAGATATCTGAAATGAGATAGACAAATGACAGAGTAGTCTTATTTCACTTCTACGAACGGTTTGTCTTTGTCTAACTAGCACTCTATCTTTAGTTTCAAATATTTTTACAATCAAGCTCTTAGTTAAACAGTGGTAAGGAATTTTTTATTTCGGTTTACCCTCAAAAGTATGTAAGTTAAAATATTTATATTTAGTTTACAAGTTATTTTTCTTGTTGCTGCAGGGTCAATAAAATCCACAATATCTTCATCTTTTTCTTGAATCCAAGCTTCTTTTTTCGATTTTCTATTGTAAGTTTTCTTTTGTTCTTCATCTTCATCATCGAATTCGTTTTCACTGTCAGTTATTAAATCGTCTAAACTGTAGATAAAATTTATGTAGTTTTAGTATAATATAATAAATTTATATAAATTATATTCAAATATAATCATAAAATTAATATATATTACGTTCTTGGACGTAGTTTTGGATCAAATTCATGATCCTGGTCTTCTTGTTTTTGCTTCTTTAATTCTCTGAGTTTTTTCTTTCTTTCTTCTACTTTATGAATATTTTTTTAAAGTTTTTGTAACATAGCATCTGAATTTGAAACCATGCTTGCTATTGTTTGAAAACCATATTTTCTTATAAATTGTGTTATAATATCCCGAATTTTTTGTCTACAATGTCTTTTACAGTCATCATTTATACCAGAAAACGTTTCAAACTAAAAATTAAATTAATAAAATAAGTTTAATAAAATTCGAAGTATAATTTAATACTTTATTAATTAATTAGTACTTACCATTAAAGGTAGCATTGGTGCAACAATAACAGTAGGCATTACAAAATTAAAAACTTTTATATATGACAAAGCTGTTTCTGTTATTTGTTTTGTATGAGATTTTGCAAGTATGCAAGCATTTTGTAATAATTCCTTAATGGTTTCTATACCTAGTGTTCCTAAAATTTTTAATATAAAAACAATTATTAATAATAAATCCGTTTCTATAACAAAAACTTTTTATCATTAATATTTACCATTGAAATTATATGTAACAGAAGTAAGAGCTAATAAACTACAAGTGCAATATTTTGAATCACCACTTAAACCAGTCATTAACATTTTTATATAATCCTGTAAGTGTTCTTCATTGCTTATTAATTTTTCAGCAATTATGTTTAAAAGTTGATAAGCAGTAGTCCGGCACCTTTCATTTATATCCTTTATACATAAAACAGCTTCAGGAACAATGGCTTCTAAGAACTTTGTTTTCTCAAGCCGGGGATGCAATTTTACTAAATGTATTAAGCATTTGAGTCTTGCTGTTCTATTAGATGTAATTACAGTAGTTGCTGTAGAAATTAACATTTTTTGTATATCTTTGCGATGTTCTAGGATATAATTTTTACAAATGCCTTTATCATTTGATAAAATTTCTTCTATGAATCTATAAGCCTTCTTCTGAGATTTTGGATGCTTCATATCTTTTAAAAAAGGTACATAACTATCAAATAATATTTGTAATTTACTACTCTCAGTGTACCCACATAATAACCTTTTTAAATCATTTACACTTTCTTTAAAATAGTCTTCTTTTGTAGAATCTTTTAACATTTCAAAAGCACGATCGAATAATTCATCTGCTAGATCTTTACTTGTTATTGTTAAATATGCTTTTATTGTATTGAATGCAGCAAGGCGTTGACCTTCTTCGTCTGTTCCATTTGCTTTTTTTGTGTATAAATTAAATAATAACGGCAAAAAATTCTTTGAAAATCTTGAAAGTACCGCTATATCATCTTTATTATTATTTTCTGTAGCTTTGGAAATTAGTTTTCTCAAAGCAGCCATCACAGTCACTCTTAAATCTTTATTATCAGTTAAAATACCACCCATTATTTTAGCGATACTTGCAAAATTAGTCTTAACATCATTTACATTATTACAAATACTAGGAAGGATAGGCCATATTTGTGGTAAACAAATTTCATATTTTTTTCCATGTTCTAAATCCTTTAATTTCTCTTCGCAAATAATTGCGAGTGGTAATAAATTTTCAATGAAAAATGAAAGTGATCTACCAGAAATACATTCTTTCAATAATGGTAACATCCAAGTTTTATGTAAATTTATAGATCCGTCTTCTAATTTTATTGGAAGAATTCTTAATACAGTTTCTGGACCCATATATTTGATAGCTGCACCAATTGCATATTCTACATCTGATACATATATGATGTTATGCATAGTTCGTAAATTTGGCAGAATTTGTAAAAGTTCAGTAAGACGTTTATGATTAGTTTTACCAATTACTTGGAAAAGCACAGCTATTATTTGTAAAATATGATACCAGGCTGCTAAATACTGATAACTTATAGCTTTTTGTATAATTTCAATTACTTGACCTAATATGAAACTATAATTTTTTGCTAATTCTTCAGTTTCACAAAGAGGTCCAATGCAATCTTCTAAAATTACTTTAACAGTATGTGAAGTTCCTGAAATCACTTCTTGTTTATCCGATAACCATAACTCTACACATTTTTCTAATATTTTTGGTATGGTTGACGCACATAAATTTAAAGATGTATGGGCTAAATTGCAATGAGCTTCTTTCATCACAGTTAGTCATGCAAGTATGGGCTGAGTATCATTTAAAGAAGGTTGGTAATCGTAAAGAGCTGTAATAATTTGTGCATTCCTTTCTGCTGGTAAAATTGCTTCTGATGGCCTTGACACAAATAAACCATGTAATGTTTGAAGGCAACATGATGTTATCAAAACATTTTTCAGAACCATTATTCTTAATAATTCTTCACATATAGTTTTTACATATGACTTTGGTAGTTGATGGAAAATATCTTTTAACAAAGTTAAAGTATGAAGAATAGTTGTTATGCCACCTGAATCACCAGTGACTTTTAACTGTGTCAAGCAATGCTTTGCTACTTGAGAAGCAGCAGGATGATAAGCAGGTGAATTGTCACTTTTCATAATATCACTACCTTTAAGTATGGTACATATGCCATGCTGAGCTGTCTTTCTGACTTTTGGTTTTGCATGAACACACAATGATAGTACAACATCCAATATTTGCAATGTAGAAGAATCTAACCATATTGCAGTCTCTTGCACTTTTAATATTATACAAAGTCAATGTACATACTAAAATTTAAAAACTTATTAAATAAAAATTGTATAATATAGTTATTTAATCAAATTGAATCAACTTACATGACGAACTATTAAATAATTTGCCAATGTTATATACTTTGTAAGAATTTGAAGGATAATTTGACTAGTAGTTCCAAACTTGGTATTTAAAACACTTTTAGGAACGCTCTTTAAATTCATACTCAGTAAAGAAAGTACAGCTGCTGCAGAAGTATCATCTTCTACTGCTTCTAACATACTCATCTAAAAAAAGTTATAATTTCATTCAATTTTAGTTAAAAGTAAAAGAAGATAATCAATTTATAAAATAATAAAAATTATATTCTAAGTTTACCAATGCAGCAAAATATTCAGTAGATGTTTCAGTTCCCCCATTCTGCTTAATTACTTCTGTTACAGCTGTTAATACAGCAAGCATTTCTTTATGAATTAAAGAAGACGATTGAAAATGATTCAAAAACCTGTAATATAATAATAATATAATTGAAGAATGAAATAACTATAATGAAAGAACTTAAAGGGCGTTCTGTCATTATTGAAAATACTGTAAGTATACTTAAAAGCTGTTCCAAAATAGCATACAGTACACTTAAAATAAACTGCAAAAATTCTAGGAAATATTTGACATTATTTCTTATTGCAATTATTGCAATTTGTCACATAAAATAAAGTCAATGATCCTTATAGTAATCAGCAATAGCTGCAAGAATACACTTGCAATAACTAAAAGTAAAATAGAACAATGCTCACAATATACTTCAATGAATTAACACTTTGATGGCTAATTTTTGACCTTCGACAAAAAGCTTAGAACTTGCCATTGGCAATTTTTATAAACTTTACTTAAATTGTATGATGAAGCAGAAATAATATTTATTTAAAAAGTGATTCTATTCGATTCTATTCGATAGTTGATTCCAGCCGAAAACCACCAACAAATGGAAGTCACAGTACTTTCAGTAATAATAGAACGCACCCTTAAACTCTTATTTGAATTTATCGATTAAATGACACATTACTACAATTACAGTAGCAAATGTATCAGAGGTATACATGGAGCCACTGGCTACACTTTCATCATTGTCATCATTAGATCAAGTTTTTCAAATTTAAATGGTATTCCTTGAATATATAGCATCATGTTTCTGTAAATCAGTTGTAGTAAGACCAGGTGTTCCTATAATAAATTAATACACAAAATATTAGTAAAAATTTATAAATTCTTGAAATTAACTATGTTTTTTAATTGCAGAATTAGTTTCTATACGTAAAAATACATAAGTTTTGTCTATACAATTTTTTTCATTTTTGATAGATGGTGGGGGAATATCTAAAATTTAAAATATTTACTATTTTAACAGTTGTTACCAAGGTAATAGTTTTCGGTGAGTCTTCTCACCTTTCACCCTTTGGGCATATCTTGCACTTAAATTTATAGTGAATACTCGAAATGATACCCACCCATTTTGAGGCATTTATTAATCCGATTTTGAAAAAATCCTACACATGCCAAAAGTTAGTTATGGGCAATTTGAACGCAAAAACCTTTAATTCGGTTGATCATATATTTTCGAGTTGTACAAGGTATATTGAAAGGGTGAAAGGAAAGGAGACTTACCGAAAATTATTATCCTGGTAACAACTGTTAAAATAGTAAATATTTTAAATTTTAGATATTCCCCACCATCTATCAAAAAATAAAAAAAATTGTACAGACAAAACTTATGTATTTTTTCCAGGAAACCCTGTATGACAGGTGTATACAACAGAGCCATATCGAGTCAAGCTTCCCCGGACTCGCCGTTAGGTGGCGACGAGGCGCGTGTTTCTCGCTGTAACCAATAATCCGCCGTTGATAGAAAACTAATAGCGGCGCGGTATTAATTGGCAGTCTAGCTCAGTCTCTCTCTGAGTCAATATTTTTGGAGCAGCCTAATGACCATGTGGCGGTCCCAGATGGCGCTGGTTGAGGAGAGCGAATGAGTTTGGTACTCCGAGTAACCAGCGCTCTTCGTGCTTCCTCACTTCCTTCCGGTTTCTTCTAGTCGAGACACGTGTAATAGTCAAGTGAAATATATTCTTATATTATACTACCAAAAGCATTCTTTATTCCTGAGCCCACGAATTACAGATGTTAAGTTGTATATTGGTGGTGATACTCGTAATCTGGTTACTTTTAACATATTACGATAAGATCCGCCAAAACCACAATTCAGTTCACTCAAAACTGGTGGTCCATACTTTTGGCCGTATTTGAGTTGAATTTTTATGACTGAGCATTTATTTCTCTTTCTACATTCCTCCTGTTCCCATAATGGGGGAGCTATGTTTCTGGGAGCTTTTCTCTACCCAGAGACTTCTTATTTCCAAATGTTAACTGCCCTAGACTCTTCTTAGAGGAGAGAACTTCTACTCCTTTTCCTAAAAATTTACAATACTTAAATAAATTGAATTCACGTTTAAAACGTTCTTAACCACTCACCTCACCCATTATAGGCGTAGTAATCCCTTCTCCCCAACCTCTTTATAAATGCCCTTTGTCCTTTTTTTTATAGTATTGACCTTTTCCTAAAAATTTAAAATACTTAAATAAATTGAATTTACGTTTAAAACATTCTTAACCACTCACCTCACCCTTTAAAGTCGTAGAACTCCCTTCTCCCCAACCTCTTTAAAAACCCCCTTTGTTCTTTTTTATCGTATTGACCTTTTCCTAAAAATTTAAAATACTTAAATAAATTGAATTTACGTTTAAAACGTTCTTTTCCACTCACCTCACCCTTTAAAGTCGTAGTAATCCCTTCTCCCCAACCTCTTTAAAAATCCCCTTTGTCCTATTTTTATAGTATTGACCTTTTCCTAAAAATTTAAAATACTTAAATAAATTGAATTTACGTTTAAAACATTCTTAACCACTCACCTCACCCTTTAAAGTCGTAGTAATCCCTTCTCCTCAACCTCTTTAAAAACCCCCTTTGTCCTTTTTTTTTATCGTATTGACCTTTTCCTATATAACACGCGAATTAGAGTTTTTCCCGCGGCTGGGTGAAACCCAGGAAAACAGGTCGCGGTATAAAATAATTTCTCCGACCGACTCGGAGAGGTATGAGACCGCCGGGTGGGATTCTTTAGGGAACGCGGATGACCTGGAAATAACTAATACGCAAGAACTATTATATATAATAATTTATTATACTAGTGCGGTCGATTCCGCTCGCAAATCTACAGACTATGTACAACTTTCCCTACTCGAATCGGGAGCGCCCGCTCGCTCGTCGCACGCGTTCTTGCTAGCCGGTACACTCGCGAATCCGCAAGGAAACGGGAATTCTCTGTCCGCTGACAGAGATCACCCGGTCCTTCAGGAGGAGACTGTCCAACCCAAAGGCCGGATACCCCGATATACCGGTGCGCCCTGGAACAGTCCCTAAGACGTTCTGGCGCAGCAAGGTGGCTAACCTACGCGGGTAAAATACGCGGATCTTCACAAATACGCTAACGCAAAAGGGTCGGGTACGCAAGGTGCAGTCCACTCACTCGACACGCTAGTCCTCCAGGTGGATCCTCCGGCCTTCCTTCTCGCCCTGCAGCCTCCTACGAATGGATCCCTCCTGTCCTCCTTTTCCGCTACGGAGTCGCTGATGTCCTCCAGAAAGCGCTGAGTGTTCGCAGCACGCACCACGCACCACGTACCCACGCACGCAATTCCACACAATAAATACAATTTAAAACGCTCTAAAACTCGAGATCCGGTATTCGCCGATGTCAACTATTCGCAGTCTGACATTGAAGTGAGGGAAAGTCGTTGAACTGTCGGATTGATAGTTCAAGTCCTCCCTCACCTACAAAAAATATCATTTTGAACGTTGTTGTGGCTGAGGAAATCGGTTCAGCCCTGTATCGAACGCCGCGCTAATGAGCGAGACAGAGACAGCCTCTGCTACACTCGGCCGTCGGATAGCGCACGGCTCGACATGCGCTATCTCACTCCGACTCACCGAGGCCGCCAGCTGATCCAGACAATCAGCTCAACGTCTCGGCGCCGAGGGTGCTCAACCTGTTCTCGGTCCCCCGCTTGGGACCAAGAATCGATCGGAGATAATGTAACGATTTTTACATCGTTACACATCCCCCCCCTTAGCTTCAAACCAGGGGTTTGACCGAAGAGTCCTTTCCTTGAAAGCACTCCCAGGCCGGCCACTAGCTACCTCCTCAACCACCGGTGGGGTATGCGAACTATGTAAAAAAAATAAAAAAACGGTTCCTATTTACAGTCCCTTTTATTCGCCGAATACAAAAACTTAATACTACCCACCACCAACTAATCTACCCCATGGAGATCCCCCCCCCCTTAGAGGTCTATTAAGAGGAGGCGGTCCATTGCCTCGACCTCCTCTGCCAGCGATCCTGGGGCCCCGGCGGGCTCCGCCACCGGGACGCTGGCCCCTGCAGCCGCTCGTGCAGCGGCGCGCGCCCGCATCCTGGCGGCCCGACTGCGACCCTGGCCGCCCCTTTTTCCCCGCTTCCGCGGCGGCACTGCCGCCAACGGGACCTTAACGGCCGCGGGTTTGGCCTTCGCGACCTTGGCGGTTGCCTGGTGGGCCTTCTCTCCCGCCCCCCCAGGCCTGGCCTGTCCCCTGGCTCGGGTGGCCTCCATCCTCCGCCCCCGTCGGTTTTGTCCCGGTTGCGGGCGGCTGGTCCCCGCTCGTCCGGCCATCGCCGTCGCCCAGGCCTTCGTCATCTCCGCCATTTGCTGGCGGAGCTGCTCCCTCTCGGCGCGGTCTTGTTCCCGCTGCCGATTCTCCTCCTGGAGGCGCCACATCTCCCAGCTCCGGCGTCTCTCGGCCTCCCCGGGATCCTCCAAACATCCCTGGGTCCACGGCCGGCAGATGTCCCGACTTTCCGGGCCCGGGACTCTCCCTTGCTCGCCCAGAGGGATGTAGACCCAGAGGCCATTGCCCTCTGGGACCACTCCCTGCCGATGGCGCCCTTGGTGATCCATTCTAATAAAAAAAATAAAAAAGATTCCCTTACTTCTACCGATCGCATACCCCTTTTGGTTCGCACGCTTGGAGACCCTATGGCTTGCGTGGGCGTAAACGCGTTGCCCACGTTGAAGAGGTTGGCGACGCCGGTCGCGCAGCCTCCCCATCCTTCCCCTTCGCTCCGGTTCCGGGATCCGCACGCACCGCATCGATATTCCCCGGATTTCCGTCAGGGTGGGTCTCCGTATCATCGATCTCCTCCAGAGATGCGATGAAGGGTTTCAAGTCCGAAACGTGGACTTTCGGATTGGTGCGTCCATGAGTCTCCCCCAACTCATAGACGACCGACGATAAGCGCTTCGCTATCGGGTACGGTCCGTCGTACACCGGCGCTAATTTCGCGGCGAAATAGTTGGCGGCCGACGACAACACGTGATTTCGTCGCCAAACTAAGTCTCCTACCCGAAATACGACATCGCGACGCCCTTTATTGTAGTAGCGAGCGTGTCTGGCGCTCGCCACCTCCACCGCGTCTTGGACGATGTCGTAAAGAAGCGGCATGCGCTTCATGCGGGATATCCAATTTGCGGGGTTCTGCCTCTCGATCCCCTTCGGCCCTTCGATTTTCTTCCGCATTTCCGCCGCGATCGCCGGTTCCCTTCCGTAATTCAGAAATGCCGGCGACACGCCCGTCGAAGCCTGCCTCGCGGTATTAATCGCGAACCTGAATTCGGGCAAATGGATATCCCAATTGCGATGATCTCCTCCCACGTACATGGAGATCATCGTCTTTACCACGCGATTAACCCTCTCGACCGGATTCGCCTGTGCATGATACGGCGGGATGGTCACCTGTCGTATATGCAACTCACTAAGGAAGTTCGTCACTTCCTTGTTGGCGAATTCTGTGCCATTGTCGCTCAGGAAAATTTCTGGTGACCCCCAACGGTAAATCACCAGTTCCTGGAACGCTTGCAACATCTTTTTAGCAGTCGCCTTTTTCAGCGCTTGTAGCTCGACCATTTTTGTAAAATTGTCGACGAAAACTACAATATAGCGCGATTGCGCCCTGCTTGGTGGAAACGGACCCATCATGTCCGCGGCCACCACGGTCCACGGTCGCTCGACTATCCGGCTTCCCATTAAGCCGGATGGTGCGCTCTGAGAGACCTTGTGTTGCTGACACTTCCTACAAGATCGGACGAAGCTGGCAACGTCCTGATAAATCCCCGGCCAATAGTATTCGCGGCATACCCGGTGGTATGTTTTCTGAATACCCGCGTGTCCGCAGGAGGCCGGTACGTGCGCTTCTCCGATCGCTACTTTCCTCCCCCCTCTTGGAATTACCAACTTCCAACGCTCGGCCGTTGGATCCAATACCTCGTACTCCGCTTCGGGACGATGACAATAGATGAGGCCATTTCTGACCTCCCAGTCCGGGTACGCGTGCGGGGCGCGACCGATTCGCCCGATCCTCTTCGCGTACCACTCGTCCTTCGCGAATTCCGTCGCGCTGACTCTAAGTCCCGACTTCGGCGCGCTCTCGTCCACTCCACACACCCCCTCGGTGAGGTCACCACCTGGAATTGCGCGAGACAGTGCATCTGGGACCTGATGCATCGCTCCTTTTCGATGTACAACAGTGAAGTTGTACTGTTGCAACTCCAGGGCCCATCGACTCAACCGACTCGACGGGTCTTTTAGATTACGCAGCCATTGAAGACTGCTGTGATCTGTGATGACCATAAACTCATAGCCCTCAATGTAGGGTCTGAGCTTTTTTATGGCCCAAATCACCGCGAGACATTCCTTTTCGGTGGTGGAGTAGTTCCGTTCATGACGGTTCAGAACTCGATTTATATAACAAATCGGATGTTCCTCCCCGTCAATCTCCTGCGAGAGCACTGCCCCGATCGCATAGTTGCTCGCATCTGTTTGCACGTGAAACTGGCGCGTAAAATCCGGACGCGCCAGCACCGGCGCGGAGCAGAGCGCAGTTTTCAGCTTGTCGAAAGCCTTCTGCTGCTCGTCGCTCCACTGCCACCGCTCGTCCTTCCGCATAAGTTTGACGAGCGGGATCTTTTCCCGTGCGAACTCCGGCAGAAATCGCGAGTACCAGCCCACCATTCCCAGGAAACTCCTAAGAGTTTTCAGGTCTGTGGGGGGCGGATACTTTAACACCGGGGCTACCTTCTCGGGGTCTGGTGCCAGCCCGTGCTGATTCACCAGGTATCCCAAGAATTTCACCTCGGGACGGCAAAACTTGCTCTTCTCGCGGTTGATCTCCAATCCCGCGGCCTGAAGAGTGTCGAGGATCCTTCCTAGCCATTCTAGGTGTTCCTCGAACGTTTCCGTCACGATTATGATATCGTCCAGGTAAACGAACGCGTATGGATCAAACTCCGGCGGTATCAGCTTGTCCATTAATCGTTGGAACGTCGCGGGGGCATTGGTCAGTCCGTACGGCATGCGCCGATACTGATACAAGCCCTTACCTGGAACGATGAACGCCGTAACCTCCTTGCTGTCTTCCGCCATGGGTATCTGATGATACGCCTGGCTCAGATCTAGCGTGGAGATGTAGCTCGCGTGTCGCAATTTATCGAGGATGCTATCGATGTGCGGCAACGGATACGCGTCCTTCTTTGTGACCTCATTGACCATTCGGTAGTCGATGCAGGTCCGCCTCGTCCCGTTTGCTTTCGGCGGGAATAGGGGACAGCTAGTCCACGCGCTAGTCGACGGCTCGATTATTCCCTCCGATAATAATCGATCGACCTCCTTCTTCGCGATATCGAGAATCGCGGGAGAATAGCGTCGCATCCCTTGCCGAATAGGCGGATGCCCTTGGACATCAATGTGATGCTCGACCAAGGTCGTCATCGCCAACGGCCCCGTTCGCTCCTTCAGCCGTCCCTCCAGAAAACGTTGTAACGCGATTTGCTGAGTCTCCGACATCTCAGCAATCGCGTAGCATACAAAATAGGTCTCTGCGCCGGTGATCGCCGCGACTGAATCCGTGGCTTCGAGACATTGCCGTTTTCTCGTTCGCCAATGCCCCGACCACGTGTCGAGCTGCACCCCGAAGGTTCTCAAAAAGTCCATTCCGAGGATGCACTCATAATCCAGTACGCGCACCACGCGAAACCTCACCCGACGCGCTATTCCGTGCAGTTCCAGCGTGAGGGTGACCACGCCCAACACCGGAGTCAGACGTCCCTCAGCCGTCTGCATCCACTGATTCCTAACGGGTACCATCTCCGCTTCGACCCCCGCAAACGCCTGGCCCCAATGTCCAGCAACGCTCGCAACCTGGTGCCCATAAGTTCCAGGTTGAGGAAGAATCGGTCTTCCTCACCCGTCGCCGACCGTTCGACCTCCGATTGTTCCGCGCTTTTACGCGCGACACAAATCGTGGTGGCACTCCCTTCAGCGCCACCCTCTCGGTCGCTGAGCGCTCCCGCCCCCTCACGGATCGCGCCCACCCGGTCGATGGTACCCCCTAACTCTTCTACTGGACTCAACAGTCCTAGCATGCCACAGGGAGCACCGTCTCGTCGGTCACCCCGGGCGCAACCGCCTATGTACTCCTCCTCCGATCCGGTATCGGAGAAGTCGTACCCCTCATCTAAACTATACTCGGACCCGCTGTCCGAGTAATCTGGCGGGTCCTCTGGCGCCTCCCACTCGACGTCGTGGAATTCCGCTGCCGAGGACACCGGCTCCTCTACCTCCCGTTCCCTGATAGGGGCTGCCATCGAGCTGCCGTCGCTCGCAGCCCCTACTGCCCGTTTCCCAAGGCCGGTGGCATTACCCCTTGTTCGCCGACCATTGGGGTGGCTGAACGGGTGGGGGCAGGGGGATTCGGCCAATAGGAACTCCCTTGAAGATTGTTCCTCGGCGCTGCTCCCTGTCGGCCCCCTTCTAATTGTTGTGCGGCCGGGGCCGGGTGGGTCCACGGGTTATACGTGGCCTCTCCGATCGCCGGCCGACTCTGACAGCCCGGAAGCTGGTACTCTTCCGGTAATTCACTGATGTGTCGGCGCGAGGCGCACTCCCGCGCGTAGTGCCCGCGCCCCCCGCAACGCGAACACTGGGCGCAGTCCTTCCCCGATATTTTTGAGGACTCGCCTCGCTGTTGGTTCGGCTGGCGCACCGGCCCGCCCGGTGCCGCCGACGACGCCGAACGCTGTTGGTTTCCGCCGTTGTTCCCGAAACCACGCCGTCCAAACCCGTTTACAGCAGCCACCGCATCCGTCAACTGGTCAACGATCCCTTGAAGGTTGCCAGGATTGCTGACGCTACGCGGCGCCTGCTTGTTCCGTCGTGGCGCGGTCTTCTTCCCCCGGGCCGGGCGCGGACTCCCGCTCTCCGAGCCGCTCGAACCCGATCGCGGCGATCCGGGAGGATGAAGCGCACCTCGTGCGCCGCTATTCCCCACTTTCTTTCCCCCCTGGGCATTGGGCCCTTTTCTGCGGTTCGCAACGGGCGAGAGGTCACCCCCTTGCCACGGCGCACCGCCCGCCCCGGTCGGTTCCGATTCCGACCCTAATGCCGCTACCGCCGATTTGCCCTCTTTTCCAGGCTTTTTTGGTACAGCTGCCGTTCCAGCCGTGGAAGAGCTAAGCTCCTTCTCGATGTCTAGGCGCTTCTCCACGTCGCGCCCCCCTTTTACGAGGTCCTCGAACGAGTGGACCTCACTTCGCCTAATACTTTCGCGAAACCGCGGTAGGAGATTCGCATAGGCCAATTCCAGTTGGCTTTTCAGCTCTGGGACGGGAGAGATCTTAAGCAACTTGGTGCGCAATCGCATCAAGTAGCTCCTCACGTTCTCTCCTTCCTCCTGGAAGACCCTCTGCGCCTCTCGCCAGCGGGACTGTTCACTCTTGTGCGAGACCAGGATGGTTCAGTGAATATAATGAACTATTTAATCTTCAATTAATTTATTAATTTGAACGGCTGAAATTATCTTTGGTAATAAATGAAACAAAAGAGAAACAAACGAATGTTTCCTGAATTTCCGTGATTTGACACGGCGCAATGCAACGACCTTCAACTAAAGGAGATGTAACAAGATGCTCGTCACATGAACCTCCTTTAGCAGAAGACGCATACAAAAATGGAGTCGATGGCTGAGAAGCCAAAGATGAAGGACGTTGGACCTCAGAGGGTCGATTAGTCCCAGTAGGAGAGTTAGGCCACGGTGCCTGGACAGGAAGCTAGCGCCTCTGGACACCAGAGGTGATAGCAGGAAAGTGTTTGAGGACACCTCAAACACTGGAATAGAAATGACAGGAAGATTGAGAGACACTCTCAATCTGTGTGGGTCAGTGGATGACTGGCGACTGCGAAGTTAGTGAGCCGATGCCGCCAAGATAATGCTATCACCACTCATTAGTGATAGCGAGAATCTATTACTAGGCGCTAGACGCACGGGCCACGTGCCACGGCGCAATCTAGACACCTAGCGGCGACGATCGGTACTAACCGATTTCGAACAAACTCCCCCCTGTTAACGCCTCTGTGCGTTAACAGAATAAGGAAGTATGCTAATAACCAAATTTCTGATTATAAAACTCAGAAGGGTAAATCCCTTTTAATAACAATAGAAAAGTAGAAAAGATATAAAAAAGGAAATAACATTTTGAAAATTCGCTCGCACTCAAACATTTTATCGCATCTTAAAACTAAGAAAAAACACACTAAGGAGTATGACAATTTTTAGGGTTTTTAACAATGAGTTTCGCAGAACTCAATTTGAACGCAGTGTTCCATCGTAGGACGACTTGTCCTTGTGGACCCCAGGTCTTCCATCTTCTGTATTTTTGTACTGCGGTTGCTGGTACATGGATGATCCGATCGAATACTTGGATGGAGATGGTCCTGGCTGTCCTGTCGACTTCTTTAGCGGTGGGATCATGCAGGATGCCCTTGTCCCAATTTGAGGCCTTGAATTCTTGTAGTTCCATGGGCTTCTTGGCTGGAGTTGTATCCATGCTGGTAGTCAGCACATTCACCGGGGTTGGATGGTATTCCGGTGGTGACAAGGTGTCGGATACTGTCTCAGGCTCGTAAGGCTCAGGAGCCGTATCTACCTCAAATGTGAGTTCAGCCACTCCTTCAAACGATCCCAAGAAGTCGTCCTCAAATGATAGTGTATCCGGTGGCCCGAATAGATCCAGGTATTGGTCCACTTCCAAGTCTAAGTCCACTTGCAAGAAGTTGTCCATGGTCGTCTTGAAAATTTGACAGGTGATCACGATTTGACAGATCTGAGATAACTGGTAATCATGCCGGTTGCAGGCCTGTCCTAACCAGGTGTGATTTAACCTTGTTTGTGTTTATTTGACCGCCCGAAAATGAGGAATACCCTTTCCTCTTGGGTTGTGTTGATTATAGGACAATACCTTGATGCGACAAATTTTGTGTGGTTTTTAAGAAATAGGAAGCTTGCAGAGTTGGGAGATACTTCGCTGTATTTCTTTTTGAGCAGTTTTTACCACTGCAACTCGAGTGACATTGTCCACGCCAGGGATCAGGCGAATTATCCTTCCCATGCTCCATTTGCATGGCGGATTCTGAGGGTTTTTGATAACCACTAGGTCTCCTTCCATTAGATCGTTAGTTTTGACCAGCCACTTTGGTCTAACTTGCAGGGTGTGCAAATATTCTTTAGACCATCTCTGCCAAAAAGATTCGGCAATGTGCATAGTGTGTTGTGTAACATGTTTCCCTGCACTCCTGCCTGAATGCAGGGAAGGGGGTGTTACCTTCGGCCTATCCCTCCTCGGTATCGTCCTTCAGGGCGCCAGCTGGTTATGTCGGGTAACCAGCAACCCTTCCTAGAACATTCTGGCCCTCGGGAACCCTGCCAAGTTCCCGAAGTCCAGACATGGCTCGGTCCTCCTCCCGGGCTCGCCAGAGGGACGGGGCGGCATATCCCGGCCACTCAGTCTCCCCTCAGGGCTGGCTCCGTTCGGTCACCAGAGTATCGGGAGTCGGTTCCAGCCTCCTCCGGCCTGGAACTTACCTCCCCTCTTCCCGTCAACCCATTTAGGGTGTGGGGAAAAGGGCGAGAACGTTCGGTAATCCAGGAGAGTACTCCCCGGTCCCGATTCGGGTTGCCTCGCCTGGCCGACCCTGGCGCCCCGCTTCGGCCCTACGGCCCTGCCGGGTCTACGCCGAGTCGACCAGTCCCCGCTCCCCTCACGGACTGGTTACTCCTCCTGCGATACCTCGGCCTGGATCCAGGATGCCTTCCGCACCTCCTGGACTCCTACCGTCGGCCGGGACAATCGGGGATCCCTACGGACTCCCTCGATTTCCCCGCCGGGACGTCGGCGGCCTCGTTTCTCCAACACACGCAGGCCAGCGCCTCGCGGTGTTGTCGCTACGACGGCTCACGCACGACTCTTCGATACCGGGATCTTCTCCCGTTATCCCGACTTGCGGATCATCCCGTGTAGGCTGTCTCTCCCGTCTTAGGGCATCCTGCCGGACACCCCACGACTTCCTGGGAGCGCCGGAACTCTCATCCGGACTTCTACCAGTCCTACAGGGACTCTCACGGGTTCCACTTCCCCAGGGATGCACAGCCCTGGCAGTTGGCTGCTGCATCCCGGTTCCGTTTCACCTCGCAAGCCAGGGTTCACAGGTCGAAACCCCGTTCCTGCATTTCCTTTCCGAAAATGCAGGCCCTTACGTGATCTCGATCTATCGTGATTCCCTTGAATCACGACAGATGTCGCCACTCACACCTTTGTGAGGCGATTCTCATTCTGCTTTCAGAACCTTTTCTTTGCGATATCTCATGCAACAGGAATTCCTGTTACATACCATCCCCCGTGAGGGAGATCTCGTCTCGGGATCTCTCGACTACCCCTATCGCCTTCCCCCGTGAGGGAGGTTTCGACCCGGAACCAACCATCAAGCGGAACCAGGGGGTAGTGCGTCAACCGAGGGCGTATATCGTTTCATGTCCTGTATGGACATTTTACCGATATTCTTCCCCGCGAGATCTTGTAGCTCGTAAACTGTCTTAGACAGTTTCTTCGCTATCGAGAACGGTCCTATGAACGGTTTGTTCAAGGCGGCGGATATCTTTTTCGACGCCGACGATAACTCCCTATTCTTGATTAGGACGAGATCGTTCACCTCATATTCCACATCTCTCCTTCTTAAATTATAAGGACGAGACTGTCTTATGTGTGCTTCTTCGAGAGCGTGTTTGAATACCGATCTGAGGGTATCCAGCCGTTTCATTCTTTCAATCCACTTTTCAGGGGATTGAGAAATGATTTCGGGATCACCTTCTAGGTCTCGCCGCATTGATATTGCTGCTTCCGGTTCTCGGCCGAAATTGGCAAATGCGGGAGTCGCCTGCAAGGAATTGTGGTACACAGTATTAAAAGCGAACCTGAATTCACTTAAATGCTGGTCCCATTCCTGGTGGTCTGAGTCGAGAAACGCCCTTATCATCATTTTCAAACTGCGATTTACCCGTTCTGTTGGGTTCGCTTGTGGATGATAGGGAGGAACGGTCGTCTGACGCATTCCCGTTAGCTGGAGCAAACACTTCACGTCCTTGTTGACGAATTCTGTGCCATTGTCGGTAACTAGATATTTTGGTGTTCCCCAACGGTTGATCACCATATCTGTAAGAGATTCTACGATCTTCTTTCCGGTAGCTTTACGAAGTGGGCATAATTCAATCCACTTCGTATACAAGTCTTGTACGACTAGTATGTACGAGAACCCAAGTTTACTCCTAGTCATGGGCCCCATAATATCGGCTGATATTACGGTCCATGGCTGTTCGATAACTCGACGGCCCATATGTCCTGCGGGAGCTCGTTGTTCGACTTTACATTTCTGACAGTCGTCACAACTGCTGACGTACGCCACAACGTCTTGAACATACTCGGCCAGTAATATTTCAAACTAAGCCTTCTGTACGTTCGTTCGACGCCCTGGTGTCCAGCCTGTGCTAGCGAATGGGATTCCTGAATCGCCAAACGCCTGGATTCCCGTGGGACCACGAGTTTCCACGCGTCTAGATCTTCGAATTCCATGTCTGCGAGATCCGTTCGGCGATGAAAATACATCAAGCCGTTTTCGGTACGCCAATCCAGAAATTTTTCTGGATTCTTTTCGATATCTCTTAGCCGTTTGAGATACCATTTATCGGTAATCTCAGTTAAACTGGCTAATTGAGCTACCACTACTTCCGGCGCTCTTGACAAGGCGTCCGGGACATGGTTCAAAGCTCCTTTTCGGTAAACTATGGTGAAATCATATTCCATCAATGCGAGAGCCCATCTTGCTAGTCTGCTTGTTGGATCTTTCAAATTATGAAGCCAACGAAGACTGTTGTGGTCCGTGATCACCGTGAATTTGTAACCTTCCAAGTAGCATCGGAACTTTTTAATGGACCAAACTACTGCAAGGCACTCTTGCTCGGTTACGGTATATCTCTTCTCCGGATCTTTCAAGGATCTGCTCGCATATGCGATGACCCTCTCGTGACCTTCGACGAGTTGCGTTAGCACCGCGCCCAAACCGACGTTACTAGCGTCTGTTTGTAGCGTGAACGGGAGCTTGAAATTCGGACCGGCCAACGTTGGAGCACGGGTCAGGTGACCTTTCAAGGCCGTGACCGCTTCATCCTGGGCTTCGCCCCATGACCAAGTCTTATCCTTCTTCAGGAGTGACGATAGCGGCTCAGCAATGCTCGCGAAGTCCGGAATGAATCTTCTATACCAAGAAGTCATTCCCAGAAATCTGCGTAATTGCTTGATATTCTTCGGGATCGGAAAATTCACAACTGCTTGTGTTTTCTCGGGATCCGCTCTGAAGCCTTGACTGTCAACAATGAATCCGAGGTATTTCACTTCTGTCCTACAGAAATGACTTTTCCCCTGATTAATCGTTAAGCCTGCTTCTCCAAGCTTTTCGAGAACTCTTCTTAGCCACAACATGTGTTCTTCGAAACTCTTGCTGATAATAATTATATCGTCAAGGTATACGAAGACATGTGGGTAGAATTCTGGTCCAAACAATTTATCCAGAGCTCTCTGGAAAATCGCTGGCGCATTCGTGAATCCATAGGGCATCCGTTTAAATTGGAATAAGCCCCTGCCGGGAACGATGAACGCCGTGATTTCACGGGCTGATTCTTCCAGGAGCACTTGCCAATAAGCCTGACTTAAGTCTATAGTACTTAAATACATGGCTTGTCGCAATTCGTCTAAGATACTCGCCATATTTGGCAAGGGATAAGCATCCTTCTTGACGACTCCGTTAACAATGCGAAGATCGACACAAAATCGATGGTCTCCATTCGGTTTCTTGGGCATCACCACAGGGCTAGCCCAATCACTCGTTGAAGGTTCGATAATATCTTCTTCAAGCATCCTATCCACCTCAAGCCACATAATATCACGGATCTTCTCCGCGTACCTGTCATTGTCCGAACATTGTCATTGTTTTTCCTTCAAGTTCGATCGGAACACACACGTCCTGTGTAACGGTTCTTATGTGTCCGTCTCCAACTTGAACATCAACGGGAGCAATGGTTTCAGGCGCTATTCCGAGGGATTTTAACACCTCTAGCGCAACTGTTCCCACGAACGTTCTGGTGGCTCCACAATCCACCAACGCTCTTATTTCCTGTCCCCGGACCCGGATGACTACGAAGAATGCCTGTCCTCCTGAGACTTTCGCCTTCAGGAATTCAGCCTCCTCTATGTCACCCAGGGGTAATCCCCGGGAGGGTGCGAGATCTGAAACTATCGGTTTCGCATTCCGAGTATCAACGATATCTTTCTGTACTACAGATTTTGAATTCGTTCCTTTCTCCTTCTCAAGTTTGTTTTGAGACGGTTTCAAGGAACGATTCTCCGATAACGTCTGAGGTTCGATGTTATCCTCAAGGTTCGAGATCACTTGCGGAGCGGTTATATTTTGCAATAACCCATCCGGCTTTGGGAGCTGCGTGTCCTCTCTTTGAGATTCTACGAGCTCCTTTTGCCGTTTTTTGATCGGCATGCACAGTCTGCCGTCCAGACCTCCTTCTTGCCACAATCGTAGCAGAACTGGGTAGGAGGCTTCCTGCAAAACTTCCAGGGATGCCCTGGTTCATTGCAGTTAAAGCAGGCCCGTGGGGGCCGCCTTTGCTCTCCCTTCCCGGTTCCCCGGCCTGGATCGGCCCGAAATTTCTGCTGAAATTTCGGTTTGACTTTAGGAACAGCTTCTAGTGCTAGTAACTGTTCCTCTTCGAGATCCTCTTCCTCCTCCTGGAAGTCGATAGCTTCCTGCTCCTCGTCGGCCAAACAATGTAGTTGTTGCCGGTCTTTTCTTTCATAAGAAAACGCAGGATTCCGATATCTCGATTTGTTATAAATCGCTCCCGATTGGGACGCGGTAGCTGGCTGCTTGTTGGCTCGCCTGTAGTGTTCCAGGCGTAGCGCTTTCCGCTGCAAGTCGTCGAGATCTCGGACATTGTCGATGTCGATGTCGCACCGGTAACACGTGAGGATGTTATGGTGTGCCACCTCGATCTGCTTGTCCATCGGCATCGGAGGTCGAATTCGACCTACCTTGGCCCGCAACTCCTGAAAATACTCGGAGATTGTCATCCCTGGTTTCTGGTTGCAGTAGATAAAGTCTACTTCAGCCGAGCAACCAGGGTACGGGCCTTGAAAACGGTCTCGCATCGCTTCCTCGGCTTCGGCCCAGGAGCGGAAATCCCGTTCTCGATACCAGTCGAGAGCAGCTCCGGACAACACTCCTCTTAGTATCACTAAAAGGGATCTGTCTCGGATTCCTATCATTTCTCTCACGTCGCCTACTTTACGGAGGAATTCTATTACGTCTTCCCCGTATGTTCCAGCGAACGTGGCCCCGTACTTCTTCAGGATTTCGAAGGATCGACCATTCTGAGAGTTCCCATACGGGCGCTCATCCTCAGTCAGGGATTCCTCCGAGTATTTCCTGGGTCTACGGTTCCGGGATCTGTAGAGCTCGCGGTCCTCGTACAGCCTCTCGAGTCTCTCCAACCTTAATGCCGTGTCATCCGTCGGTAACGGGGATGCCGGGGTCACCTGGACCGCCGGTGGCACGTTAGCTGCCGTTAGCGTCTTCGCTTTACTCGCATTGCGGGTTACGCGCTTTGCTTTCGGCTCGGGAGCTTGTACTTGCAATTTCTGCAAGCCATTCGTTATTTGCTGGAGCACCGTGAGCATCGTACGGGTCACAGCCTCGGGAGCTTGGTCTTCTAGACCGGTAAGAACACTGGGGTTAGGGAATAAACCTTCCCCTGCAGTGTCTTCGATATCATTCGAGTCATCGTAATGCGATTGACCCGAATTAGCACTCCTCGTACTCATGGTAACGAGGGCTGTATCGGTAACTGTAACGTCGGTACTATGCCGGTCTGTATATGTCTCGACGAGAGCGATGGTTTTGTGCGGCCGATCAGTAAAACTGTCGAACTCGCACTGACGCTCCGATCTACGGCGCGCGGCTCGATAGCGCTCAGCTGGCGGCTCGATGGGTAGGGATGCCCCGCCTCCATCTCTCCGCTGTCTCCTCTGCTGCCTATACCTAAAAGGGGGGGAAGCATTCATCGATAACTTCTCCTACTTAGGAATTCCTAAGTAGGAAAATTCACTAATAAGTAGCTTATTAGGAATTGTGCGAGAACGGAATATTTTATATTCCACGAGAGCAAACGGGAGCGGTTTCGGTGATTGAATTTATTCAATCACTTACTCCCGGACAAAGATGAGCACCACCTTGCCTTCCACAACTCATTTCTGAGCTGCTTTTTGCTCGGCGGCCTCCTTCCTTGCCTTGGCCCTCTTCCTACGGGAAAGCCGGATAGGACCAGCCTGAGACGTTTCCGTCCCAAGTTCCCCTCCGGCCCCTGGTGGCTTCCCCTGCTGTTGCAGGTTCGGCCGTGCGGGTGTCACCGCACCGGGTTTGCCCTGCGCCGACTTTCGCCGGTACAGTTCATCCCGCGGCACGTTCCTGCCCGCCGCTGCCAAGTAGGGCCCGCGACCTCGCCATGCCTCCGCGCAGGAGCTGCATGTCCGGAGGGTCCTCCCCAGTCTGCCACAGCCCTTGCAGAATATTCTGCTCGGACTGGGGCATTCCGAAAAGAGGTGCCCTTCACCCCGGCAATTCCAGCATGCCCTGCTCAGCTGGAGTGGCTTTGGCCGAACGCCTTTCACCGCTGCCGGTTGGTCGGGCAGCGGTGCCGGCTTGGCCGGAGCCTCCTTTGCAGGCGCGGGAGTTTTCCGGGGAATTTTCCCCTTGAACTCCCGCGGCTCCTTTTGTCCCTCCGTCCGCAGGACCTGCGCAAAAGTGCGCTTGTCCTCCGGCTTCGGGACATCCGGCGCCTTGACCTCCGCTGGAGCCTCGGCACGGGACTTTTCCTTGGGCACCTTTTTAGGTGCCTTCCGGATCTTCCCCGTGCTTTTCGGCTTTACCGCGGCCATTCTTCTACCCACCTCCTCCGCAGCACGGCGGAGTATGGTGGGTTCCCGCATCGCCGCGGACACCACTATGGAAAATAAATCCACAGTGGGTGGGCGCGGCACCAGGACTGGCCCGAGATCGCGTGGATGCGTCTGCACACGGCACTTCTCCTCCATCATGACCTCCAACGGTGTATCGGGGGAACCCCGGTCCGCCGCTGGAGCGATGCAGGTCGCCACCGCTGCACACTCACCCGCGCGAGGTTTCGGAACCTGGGAGCCCTTTTCAGGGTCCAGGTCCCTCGCCTCGATCACTGTGGGAGTCGTCCTGACAAGGACGTCCTCCCCGGCCTTCACTCGCGAGCACGAGCCTTCACTCGCGCTCGGAGGGACAGCCTCCACCGCGGGAGAGGATTCCATCCTCCCCGCACACTCTTCCACCCCTGAGAGGAGTCTCTCAACCCCTCCCATGGGTAGCTCCGATAGCGTCGGTGTGACCGAATCTAGCGGGCACTCGCCCGCCACCTGGATCTCGGCGAAGTCCTCTGCCGGACTCCCAGGATCCACCGCTCGGCCTTCCGCCGATCTTACGGCTTCCGCCGCCTCCCCTAGCACTGCTCCCTCACTAGAACTCATGTTCTTTTGTCGTTCCCGAATTGGTACTTCCCAGTACGAAGGTGTAACTGGGTGTGAACCGCTCGTGCTGGGCTACCGGTAGCTCTGATTACGGCGCTGCCAAATTTTTTCGAAAATCCTCCCCTCCTCCTAACGCTCCACGCTCCTTAGGATAGCGGAGTTTTTAATCCGGCAACGTCTCGTAATTTCGACAGTTAGCTGACGTCACTTTCGGATTTAAAGAAATTATTTACAATTCCCTTTGAATTCGAAATCGTCGTCCTCTGACTGTCTTTCGATATCCTCGTGGTATTTACAACTATCGTTATCTCCGTCTCACTCATGTGAGCCGGTGTTTGTATTCCACTGAATACATCCTCGATAGCCAACTTTGTTATGTGGGAACTCGAGGTTCTCAACCACCTCAGAATTCTCTCCCGAAAATTCCTAGTTTTCCGATAACGTTGGGCGCCATTTGTAACATGTTTCCCTGCACTCCTGCCTGAATGCAGGGAAGGGGGTGTTACCTTCGGCCTATCCCTCCTCGGTATCGTCCTTCAGGGCGCCAGCTGGTTATGTCGGGTAACCAGCAACCCTTCCTAGAACATTCTGGCCCTCGGGAACCCTGCCAAGTTCCCGAAGTCCAGACATGGCTCGGTCCTCCTCCCGGGCTCGCCAGAGGGACGGGGCGGCATATCCCGGCCACTCAGTCTCCCCTCAGGGCTGGCTCCGTTCGGTCACCAGAGTATCGGGAGTCGGTTCCAGCCTCCTCCGGCCTGGAACTTACCTCCCCTCTTCCCGTCAACCCATTTAGGGTGTGGGGAAAAGGGCGAGAACGTTCGGTAATCCAGGAGAGTACTCCCCGGTCCCGATTCGGGTTGCCTCGCCTGGCCGACCCTGGCGCCCCGCTTCGGCCCTACGGCCCTGCCGGGTCTACGCCGAGTCGACCAGTCCCCGCTCCCCTCACGGACTGGTTACTCCTCCTGCGATACCTCGGCCTGGATCCAGGATGCCTTCCGCACCTCCTGGACTCCTACCGTCGGCCGGGACAATCGGGGATCCCTACGGACTCCCTCGATTTCCCCGCCGGGACGTCGGCGGCCTCGTTTCTCCAACACACGCAGGCCAGCGCCTCGCGGTGTTGTCGCTACGACGGCTCACGCACGACTCTTCGATACCGGGATCTTCTCCCGTTATCCCGACTTGCGGATCATCCCGTGTAGGCTGTCTCTCCCGTCTTAGGGCATCCTGCCGGACACCCCACGACTTCCTGGGAGCGCCGGAACTCTCATCCGGACTTCTACCAGTCCTACAGGGACTCTCACGGGTTCCACTTCCCCAGGGATGCACAGCCCTGGCAGTTGGCTGCTGCATCCCGGTTCCGTTTCACCTCGCAAGCCAGGGTTCACAGGTCGAAACCCCGTTCCTGCATTTCCTTTCCGAAAATGCAGGCCCTTACGTGATCTCGATCTATCGTGATTCCCTTGAATCACGACAGATGTCGCCACTCACACCTTTGTGAGGCGATTCTCATTCTGCTTTCAGAACCTTTTCTTTGCGATATCTCATGCAACAGGAATTCCTGTTACAGTTGCCAGCGACTGAGAGTGGTCTGTTTCAGATCTAGAGTGGATTGTTCGGGGAGGGCTAATAGGGGTCGCCCTATTAAAAAATGCCCAGGTGATAAGAAATCTAGGCTTTCTGTATCATCATGAAGTCTGGTGAGGGGCCGAGAGTTCATGCATGCTTCGATACGACACAATGTTGTGTTTAATTCTTGGAAGGTGGGTATAAAGGAACCAACTACCCTTCTAAGATGATGCTTTACTCCGCGGACTCCGCTCTCCCAGATTCCTCCCCAATGTGGGGTGGCCACAGGAATGAATTTCCAATCAATTCCTCTAGTTGGCTCTTGATCGAGAGTCTGAGCAACATGAAGGGCATCTTTGAACGCCTTCTTCAATTCTGAATTTGCCCCTTTGAAATTAAGTCCGTTATCACTATAAATGACAGCGGGCTTACCTCTACGAGACACAAATCGAGCTAATGCAGCGAGGAAATCATCGGTGTCGTACTTAGACACGAGCTCCAAATGCACTGCTCTAGTGGCCATGCACACAAAGACGGCTATATATGCTTTTACTGATGGAGCAATACGCCTTACTGAATCTTTGACTAATAGAGGTCCTGCGTAGTCCACCCCGGTATGCTCGAAAGGACTGCTACGTTGCACTCTGGATGCTGGTAGTGATCCCATTAGTTGTTGCCCGGAACGAGGACGAACTCGAGAACAAGTGATGCACTGACTGATGACTCTTTTCACCAAATTTCGTGCATTGATCACCCAATATCTCTCTCTGAGAGTGGCAAGTGTTAGCTGCAATCCTCCATGAAGGGTTTCCATGTGGACGCTGTAACAAAGTGTCGTGGTCACATGTCCAGCTGGAAGAATATAAGGATGCTTGGCATCTGTAGCCAAAGTGGAGTTGCACAATCTTCCACCCACTCTTATGAGTCCATCCTCCAGGAAAGGATTAAGCGCTAGAATACTCGAGCTTCGATGCAATGTCTTGCCCTTTTCCAGAGCTAGTATTTCCTCTTGAAACACTTCTCTTTGCAAGATGCGTATGATATCTCTTGTAGCTGATTTCAATTCTGATGTTGAAAGGTGATCTTGATATTTAAGACTCCTGTTGCGAGTCATGTTTATGAAACGTCTGATGCGAGCAGTGACTCTAATAAGCATTGACCACGATGAAAAACAGTGTGGGAAAAACTTATCATGCTCTTTGAGATCAGATGAATCTGTGACCAATACTGAGGTTTTGCTCTCCTCCGATGTATTGAACATTTCTTCAATTTGATCATCAATAATCTGTTCCTGAAGAAACGGTGGTCCCTTCCACCATAACTCTGATTCTACCAGTTGAGCTGGAGTAAGTCCTCTGGAATTTAGATCGGCGGGGTTGAGCTTGGTGTTTATGTAATGCCAACGGGCTTCCGGCAGACTTGTCTGTATGAATGCTACTCTATTGGCAATGAACACTTTCCAAGATGAAGCATGTCGAGCGATCCAAGCCAGTGTTACCTGCGAATCTGAGTAACATCGAATAATGTCCACCTTGTCATCAAGTGATGATTTTATGTGCAGCAACAATTTAACTAGCAGTACTGCAGCTAATAATTCCATTCTTGGAATTGACACAGTTTTGATTGGTGCGACCTTGGTCTTAGCCATAACTTGACTGATGGAAATTTTCCCAGATGTGCTTATACTTCGCGCATAGACAACAGCGCTGTATGACAGTGAAGAAGCATCGCAAAATCCAATTAATTCCAGTTTACCATTTTCTAGGCGTCTTCCATCCCATCGTGGTATCTGGACTCTTTCCAGAATGTGAATTTGTTGATAAAAGGAGTACCATTTAGATCTCAATGGATCGGGAATGGGATCATCCCAAGATATCTTTAGCAACCAAGTGGATTGCATCATTTGTTTCAAGACTATGGTAACTGGAGAAATCCATCCCATAGGATCAAAAATTTTGGAATTCTCAGATAATAGCACACGCTTAGTTAATGCTGTAATCGGAGATAGCGATAATTGAAAGTAAAAGGAGTCGGCAGTGGTGCTCCATGCTACACCTAGAATCTTGTGTTCAGCATTGCTCTCTTGAAAGACTTTCTGACTGTCTGAATTCATAGACCGTGAATCCTCATTTAGCGGAGTGTTGAACGCCCATTTACTCAGCTCAAATTCTCCTTTGGCCAGGAGGGACGTCAGCTGGTCTTTGATCCGTATTAACTGATCGAGATGATCAGCTCCAAATAATATGTCATCCACATATGTTGATTTCAAGAGAATTCGTTGAGCGTCTGGGAAATCATGTCCATGTGTCTGGGCAAGCTCTTGAAGCACCCGAGACGCTAAGTAAGGAGCAGGTCCAGTTCCATAAGTAACAGTGTCCAATTGAAAGATTTGAGTGGGACTTTGCAGGTGGGATGACCATAAGATGTTCTGATACCGGCGATCCTCCTCCCTGATCAAAATTTGCCGAAACATTTTGATGATGTCAGTAACTCCGACAAATTGATGAGCACGCCAATTCATTATAATGGTCGTGATATCTTTCTGTAGTTTTGGACCGATGTGTAGAACATCATTTAACGAGAGCCCACTGGCAGTTTTTGCAGAGGCGTTAAATACAACGCGTATCTTTTCTTTCCCGTTCTCCAGTTTAAACACTGCATGATGAGGCAAAAACACTCTGGAATTTGTCTCAGAGAGTGATTTGGTAACATTGGTCATGTGTCCCAATGTCTCATATTCATTCATGAATTTTTGGTAGCTCTCCTGTAAAGCTCCTGACTTATTAAAACGATGAAGCACTCGCCGAAGAGACGATTCAGCAATCTTAAACGATGGCCCAAGATCGTCTGGATTGAATCCAGATTTAAACGGTAGTCCCACTGAATAGCGTCCAGTTTTTGACTGAGTGACCGTAGCACAAAAAAAATCTTCACATTGCTGATCTTCGGGAGTCAATTCATGTGCGACTGGTATTTCTTCTAATTCCCAGAATTGTCGCAACGTTTTATCTATATCACAGCAATGATGCACTTGCACCGTTTTCCCCCTGCTTGGGCAATCCGGAACTGATCCAGTTAAAATCCAGCCAAATATAGTTTTTTGAGCAATCAAAGTTTGGTCTGGCGATTTGAGAGTTTGCTCAAGCATAACTCTTGGATAATAATCTGCCCCTACAAGTATGTCAATGGGAGCTCTGGAGATGGCGTATTCATCTGCCAATTCCAAGGTCCGAATCTGAGGAAAACTTGCAGAAGAATACATTGGAGGAATGTAATTTGTCACCTTGGGCAAGATATAGCTAGTCATAGCTAATTCCGCATGGTCTGTTTTCAATGAATGCAATGTGACCTCGGTAATAGCAGGCTTGGAACAAGCAGCCACACCAGCGACACCATAGACTGTTTTATTGGATGAAGTGCGTGGTAGTTTCAAACGCTGAACCAGTTTCTCGGTGATCAGCGAGCTTTCAGATGCAGGATCGATCAGACCTCGAACTACAAGATGTCGACCATCCTTAGCTTGCACTTCAACCATCACAGTACCCAGCAATACTGATCTGTCAGAAGAATCGCTGACATGTACTGAAATATTGGTCGGATCAACCGTAGGCTTTTCCTTTTCCAATGGTTCTTCCGAGTTAATACTCGAGTTTGAACTGTTTGATCGCTGGAAGTGAAGCAATGAATGATGAGGTTTATTGCAAGTTTTGCATCTTCGAGAAGAAATACAATTACTCACCGAGTGACCAGCTCGGAGGCAATTGATGCATAAATGCATGGCTTGTACTGCCTTATATCTAGCATTAGCCTTTAATGCTAGAAATTTATCACATTGTCCAATATTATGTTCCTTGGAACACTTAGGACATTTAAGAGGACTTTTGGGAAATGCAACTTGCACATTATGTGTCCGTACCGCCTTTTCATTGATTCTCTTAATTGATTTAGGTCTACCAGAACTCACCGTTTCTAAGGTGTTAATGTGTTGGTCTAAAAACTCCTGTAGTCGTTCGAAATCCGGAAACTCGGTTGATTTCTTTAATGATTTTTCCCATTCTACATGAAGCGAGTTATCCAACTTGTCGGTGATTATGGTGACCGTCAACGGCGACCAATGATCAATAATGCATCCGGCATTTTTTAAGGCGTCGAGAGTGACCACTGTGGTGTCTCGAAGATTCCTGATAGATTTTAGATCATCAGTTTGTACTTTTGGAAGATCCAGAATTTGATGCACTAATTTGGTAATTAGGCGTCTCTTGTTATCGTACCTTGCGGTAATAGTTTTCCATGCCGCAAGGTAGTTTTCTTGGGACACAGTAAGTGATTGAATGACTGTACTGGCTTCTCCAACTAAACAAGATTTTAAGTAATGAAACTTGTGAACCTCAGGTAAACTGAGATTATCATGTATTAATGATCGAAAGTTATCATAAAAAGAGGCCCATTCTGTGTAGTTTCCAGAGAACTTGGGTAAATCTACTTTTGGCAGCCGTAGTGAAGGACAGGCCGAAGCGCTGTAATGGTCAATTGAAGAAGTGCTAGAATGTGCTATTGGCACTTCATCAAACCGATCTAGATGTTCTAGAATATATGTCTCAGCAGTATCGTACGCTCCAAAAGCTATTTGATGAATGTTGGAAGTTACATACTCTGAGTGTGGTAAATCAGCAGGTAAAATAATGCTGCGAACTTTAACATCAAACGAGCGTATTTCGGCACCTAATTCTTTGACTACAGCTAGTCGACCTTGAAGATATGATTTCGTAAAATTATTCACGCCTTTCTTCTTAACGTTAGTGAGAATTCTAACGAGCTCGTCCTTCAATGCTTCCACATGAAGGGTGTATTCAACCGCGTCTCTGGACATTTTAAATTAAATGCAAGAATTAATTAAGAAGAACCCTCTCCAAAGAACCGAACTGACTCAATGCACAACTAATGTATGCCGGGAATATCCGGCTCGAAGGACCAGAATTTTGTGCGAGACCAGGATGGTTCAGTGAATATAATGAACTATTTAATCTTCAATTAATTTATTAATTTGAACGGCTGAAATTATCTTTGGTAATAAATGAAACAAAAGAGAAACAAACGAATGTTTCCTGAATTTCCGTGATTTGACACGGCGCAATGCAACGACCTTCAACTAAAGGAGATGTAACAAGATGCTCGTCACATGAACCTCCTTTAGCAGAAGACGCATACAAAAATGGAGTCGATGGCTGAGAAGCCAAAGATGAAGGACGTTGGACCTCAGAGGGTCGATTAGTCCCAGTAGGAGAGTTAGGCCACGGTGCCTGGACAGGAAGCTAGCGCCTCTGGACACCAGAGGTGATAGCAGGAAAGTGTTTGAGGACACCTCAAACACTGGAATAGAAATGACAGGAAGATTGAGAGACACTCTCAATCTGTGTGGGTCAGTGGATGACTGGCGACTGCGAAGTTAGTGAGCCGATGCCGCCAAGATAATGCTATCACCACTCATTAGTGATAGCGAGAATCTATTACTAGGCGCTAGACGCACGGGCCACGTGCCACGGCGCAATCTAGACACCTAGCGGCGACGATCGGTACTAACCGATTTCGAACAACTCTCTTCACCCCCGAATTGGTGAAGGAACGATTGTTTGAACTGTGTCCAGTCCTTCCACTGGGATCCCTCGATCCTGAACCATTCTAACGCTTCGCTGGTCAGGACGAGCTCCATTGACCCGTGCAGTGCGCGGAAGGGCAGTCGGGTGCCCCTCATGCACCCCTCCACAGCCCGGCAGAATTCATCTGCGTCGTCCGGAGTTCCCTTGCTGAACCGTACCCGGTACGTCTTCAGCAGATTGGGGATTGGGTCCTTAACGGCCCGCCAATCCTCCTCCTCCTCTCGGACGACAGGTCGTCGGGACCCCGCTGGGCCTTCCCCTGTTTGAGGCTCCGCTGCCTCCGAAGGTCCAGCGCTGTAGCGGGTTCGCTGGTCGATCTCGCTGACCTTCTGCACTATCAGGGTGAGCTGCTCGGCGATTCGTCGGAAGGCGTCCTCCGCAATCGTCAATCGCCGATCGAACCCGGCCACTAATTCGCGAATTTGTTCGCGCTCGCGGGCCTGCTCAGACGGTCCCGCCAGTATAATGTTCAGGAGGGACTCCGTTAGTCCCCCCGGCGTCGCTCCCCTCCCGGGCGGCCGCCCCACCCTGCCCAACTCGGGCATTTCCATTTCCGGGCAGTGGCAGTCGACACGCGGCATGGACTCCGGTAGTCCCGCTCGCGTTTCCCGTCCGTTCGGGGTCTCGACGATGACGTCCCGGAAGGTTACCGCCTGAGCTCGCGTTTCGCCCTCCAATCTTCGGCCCCCCCGTTGGGCTTGACCGCTGATGAGCAGCTCTGCCCCGCTCGCGACCCTCACCCTGGGTCTTCCCACCTCCCGATGGGTGGAAGTTCTTCGCGTAGCGGCTTCCAACGCGACCGGTGTCAGCGTATGCAGCATCTCGGACATGGCGATAGGATCCTGCCACTGTCCGTATGACTGCGCCGTTCGTAATATGGGAGAGGGCCCCCGCTGCCCCTCCCGAACCGCCGGTGCCTCCAGCAGCTCTTTTCCGCCGACGCTGCCAGGCTTCATGGTGGAATTGACCACCCGCACCCGCGGGGGACTCACGGCTCGAGCCCCCTCTCCGCCCTCATCGAACGCATCTCCATCGTCCTCCCCCTCCCCCTCGGAGAAATCTTCGTCCAGTAGGTCGGTCGCCAGATATTCTCCCGCGCC
The DNA here is from genome assembly GCA_037305995.1 of Sclerodermus sp. 'alternatusi'. NCBI lineage: Eukaryota > Metazoa > Arthropoda > Insecta > Hymenoptera > Bethylidae > Sclerodermus > Sclerodermus sp. 'alternatusi'. The sequence continues at coordinate 119,514 of JBBEEM010000038.1, forward strand.
TTCCCTTACTGGATTCTCCGGGGGTGCGCCGTCGATCTCGCGAACCCACTTCGCTCCATCCGGCCCGAACGTGGAGATTAAATAATAACGCTCGAGGCGTTTACGCAATATCAGGGCCGTATCCACGACGTCACCCTTTATCCCGACTGATTTAGCGCGCTCCAATAATGCGGTATGATCGAGCTCGGCCAGCTCGGTCTCGAGTCGCTTCCTCTCCTGATGCCACGCGATCCGGGAGCTCGCGCGTCGCTGGGTCTCTACTGCGCTCGACGCCATCTAGCGGTGCGCAGGAATAACTACCAAGCGCTCTACAATTACCGGGTTCCGACGCCGATCAAATTTCCGCACGTTAACGCCCGTTCGGCCGCTGCCGAAATAACCGCCGCCAAGGTCACGTTCCCTAAACACCCAACGGCCCCACGTTGGGCGCCAATTTATAACACGCGAATTAGAGTTTTTCCCGCGGCTGGGTGAAACCCAGGAAAACAGGTCGCGGTATAAAATAATTTCTCCGACCGACTCGGAGAGGTATGAGACCGCCGGGTGGGATTCTTTAGGGAACGCGGATGACCTGGAAATAACTAATACGCAAGAACTATTATATATAATAATTTATTATACTAGTGCGGTCGATTCCGCTCGCAAATCTACAGACTATGTACAACTTTCCCTACTCGAATCGGGAGCGCCCGCTCGCTCGTCGCACGCGTTCTTGCTAGCCGGTACACTCGCGAATCCGCAAGGAAACGGGAATTCTCTGTCCGCTGACAGAGATCACCCGGTCCTTCAGGAGGAGACTGTCCAACCCAAAGGCCGGATACCCCGATATACCGGTGCGCCCTGGAACAGTCCCTAAGACGTTCTGGCGCAGCAAGGTGGCTAACCTACGCGGGTAAAATACGCGGATCTTCACAAATACGCTAACGCAAAAGGGTCGGGTACGCAAGGTGCAGTCCACTCACTCGACACGCTAGTCCTCCAGGTGGATCCTCCGGCCTTCCTTCTCGCCCTGCAGCCTCCTACGAATGGATCCCTCCTGTCCTCCTTTTCCGCTACGGAGTCGCTGATGTCCTCCAGAAAGCGCTGAGTGTTCGCAGCACGCACCACGCACCACGTACCCACGCACGCAATTCCACACAATAAATACAATTTAAAACGCTCTAAAACTCGAGATCCGGTATTCGCCGATGTCAACTATTCGCAGTCTGACATTGAAGTGAGGGAAAGTCGTTGAACTGTCGGATTGACAGTTCAAGTCCTCCCTCACCTACAAAAAATATCATTTTGAACGTTGTTGTGGCTGAGGAAATCGGTTCAGCCCTGTATCGAACGCCGCGCTAATGAGCGAGACAGAGACAGCCTCTGCTACACTCGGCCGTCGGATAGCGCACGGCTCGACATGCGCTATCTCACTCCGACTCACCGAGGCCGCCAGCTGATCCAGACAATCAGCTCAACGTCTCGGCGCCGAGGGTGCTCAACCTGTTCTCGGTCCCCCGCTTGGGACCAAGAATCGATCGGAGATAATGTAACGATTTTTACATCGTTACACCTAAAAATTTAAAATACTTAAATAAATTGAATTTTCGTTTGAATTGTTGTTAACCACTCACCTCACCCTTTAAAGTCGTAGTAATCCCATCTCCCCAACCTCTTTAAAAACCCACTTTGTCCTTTTATTTATCGTATTGACCTTTTGCTAAAAATTTATAACACTTAAATAAATTGAATTATCGTTTAAAACGCTCTTATCTACTCACCTCACCCTTTATAGTCGTAGTAATCCCTTTTCTCCAACCACTTTAAAAACCCCTTTTGTCCTTTTTTTTATCGTATTGACCTTTTCCTAAAAATTTACAATACTTAAATAAATTGAATTTACGTTTAAAACGTTCTTAACCACTCACCCCACCCTTTATAGGCTTAGTAATCCCTTCTCCCCAACCTCTTTAAAAACCGCCTTTGTCCTTTTTTTTATCGCATTGACCTTTTCCTAAAAAATTAAAATAGTTAAATAAATTGAATTTACGTTTAAAACGTTCTTTTCCACTCACCTCACCTTTTATTGTCGTAGTAATCCCTTCGCCCCAACCTCTTTAAAAACCCCCTTTGTCCTTTTTTTTATCGTATTAACCTTTTCCTAAAAATTTAAAATATTTAAATAAATTGAATTTACGTTTAAAACGCTATTTTCCACTCACCTCACCCTTTAAAGTCGTAGTAATCCCTTCGCCCCAACCTTTTTAAAAACCCCTTTGTCCTTTTTTTTATCGTATTGACATTTTTCGAAAAATTTAGAATACTTAAATAAATTGAATTTACGTTTAAAACGCTCTTATCTACTCGCCTCACCCTTTAAAGTCGTAGAACTCTCTTCTCCCCAACCTCTTTAAAAACCCCATTTGTTCTTTTTTATCGTATTGACCTTTTCCTAAAAATTTAAAATACTTAAATAAATTGAATTTACGTTTAAAACGCTCTTATCTACTCACCTCACCCTTTAAAGTCGTAGTAATCCCTTCTCCCCAACCTCTTTAAAAACACCCTTTGTCCTTTTTTTTATCGTATTGACCTTTTCCTAAAAATTTACAATACTAAAATAAATTGTATTTACGTTTAAAACGCTCTTATCTACTCACCTCACCCTTTATAGGCGTAGTAATCCCTTATACCCAAACACTTTAAAAACAGCCTTTTTCCTTTTTTTTATCGTATTGACCTTTTCCTAAAAATTTAGAATACTTAAATAAATTGAATTTACATTTAAAACGCTCTTATCTATTCACCTCACCCTTTAAAGTCGTAGTAATCCCTTCTCCCCAACCTCTTTAAAAACCCCCTTTGTCCTTTTTTTTATCGTATTGACCTTTTCCTAAAAATTTAGAATACTTAAATAAATTGAATTTACGTTTAAAACGCTCTTTTCCACTCACCTCACCCTTTACAGTCGTAGTAATCCCTTCTCCCCAACCTTTTTAAAAACCCCCTTTGTCCTTTTTTTTATCGTATTGACCTTTTCCTAAAAATTTACAATACTTAAATAAATTGAATTTACGTTTAAAACGTTCTTT
>JBBEEM010000039.1:0-119579 GCA_037305995.1 Sclerodermus sp. 'alternatusi'
CCAGATTTTTGGGCTCTTTTTGGCTCTAAAAAACATTATAACAATTTATAAAAAAAAACGCAGTTTTACTGTAACTCCCAATTTTATTTATATTCTTAATACAAATAAACTAAATATAAATAATTGATTATTAATAATAAATTACAATTTGTTTTAAAGGCATCCATCTGCCATATCTCACCTCTCGTGTAGCCACCTCCCATCTCTCACCACCCGTGTAACCACCTTCCACTTCCCGTGTAACCATCACCCTCCTCCCGTTTAACCTCCAACCCATCACTCACCTCCCGTGTAGTGTCCTTAATAGTGTAGTGCATGATTTTTTGTTCTAATCGTTCCAAGCACATTATACATGAATATACTTCTAAGTCTTTTTCCAGGTGCATATTATTTGTTATTGATACTGTAGTATAACAAATTAATTTTTTCCACACATCAGTCTTATATTTACGATTATCTGTATTCCATAAGTCTGCTTCTCTTTTAGGCCTTCTAACTTCGTTGTTTTCTTGATTTTCCATTTTTAAATTACCACAATGTATCACGAAAAGTACGTCTAAACAGTATGAAGGCTCACAGAGTAATAGCAGCAAGAATGAACATTACCGAGTTTACGGTACCCTTTTCCTTTGTTCAGTAAACTACCAATAGGATCAGGACACTCGGTAGAGTCTCGCGCCAAGTAGTATACCCTTACTGTGACACGCGAGACACCGAGTATCCTTTTCCCGAAACATCAAAAATTTTAAGTCTATGTTTTTAGAAAATTTTAACGCCAAAATATGTTTTCTGACTTTCTAATGCTAATTATCGAAAAACAAAAAAATTTCGCTTAAATGCACTAAAATACATCAAAGGTGAATGTGCATAATTTTTTTTAATTTTAAATTTATTGAAAAATTTCCTTCAGTTCCGTCGTCACCGTCGTCGTCGTCGTCTCCATCTCCATCTTCTTCGCTCCGCACGAAAACGTGGCGATGACGTCACAGCTCACATATTACATTCGGAAAAACAAGAAATTTTAAATCTGGTCTAATCTTACAAAAATAAGTGAAATCCTACCTAAAAAACATCCCGATGTAAAAAAAATACGCCAAGTAGTTATACCCTTCTAAAAACCCCCTTATTCAAAAAAACCCTTCCCATACAGCACAAGAGTTTGCAGTAACATTGCTGCAACGTTTCAACATTGCATATTGCTGTATAATGTTGCAGAAGCATTGCAGAGATAATTCCGTTTAATATAACTTTATTAATGTTGCAGCAATATTTTAAAAATATTGTAATAAAATTTTAATATAAACAATGTCTTAGTATTAATTCTGGTGTTTATCTTTATTTGATATACACACAATATGTTCAAAATAGTAGCTGATTTGTCTGTGTCATAATCAGCGATTCTTTTCGTCATCTTTCGCAACACGTCATGTTGCTAGGTGAGTGCTGATCTTAATTCGCGCCTTTTCTTCCATTCTATTCTATGATATATTATGTATTTTATTGTATGAACTAAGTAGTGCATTTTCTACTTTTTTTACCATTATCGTCTATATATTAAAGAAAAAAAGTATCTGTGTACAAAAATGTTAATTTATTATTGTTGGGAATTATTTTAAACAAGGCGCGTTAAAGTCAGCGCCGCGTAGCGACTCTATTGTATAGTCATTGTATCCATACAGCGGTGCGTTTTCCGATTCCTTACAGCTTTGTGCTCTGCTTGAGAAGTGAACAAGGACCACGTGCTAAGTGTAATGCTTGTACTACGCAAACTTATAATATATACTTATAACTTATAACTTATAATATATATATAACTTTCTAAAACCACTTTGTTATTACCAACTAATTTAATAAAAGAAGGTAAGCTCATTATTTATTTAATTATAAGTATTAAAATAATGAAGGTTCTTTTTTAGTGTTAGGTGTTAGGATATGCGATTATTTTTATATTAGTAGAATATACATTTATGAACGCAAAGAAAAAAATTGTTTCTAAACGTCACAGTAGGCGGCTTATAGCTAATAATACTGAAATTGATATTGCTGGTTGTTCAAATTTTTCTGTAAAATGTAATACTGCTTGCATTCAAGATCCACTTAATTCTGTTGAAGCTAATTGTAGCGTATATAGCACTAATGACGACACTACATTGTTAGAGGGCCATATTAGTACTGACTTTGTACAAAGAATACATGATTATCCAAATTTTATAAACACATTTGAATGTGATGAAAATGATACATCTACTACAGAAGAATTAAATATTAATTTTAATAATAGTAATATTGAAGAAAGATTTAAAAATGCTATAGGTACATGGGCTCTATCATATAATATTCCTAATAATGCATCAAATGCATTATTAAAAATTTTAAATGAATATACATGTCACAAGATGCCTATGGACATACGAACCTTGTTAAAAACTCCAAGGCAAACAAATGTAATGAAAATGGGTGAAGGAGAATACTTTTACTTTGGTTTAAGTAAAATTATAAATAAAATGTTGGAAAAAAATAACGATACAAGTTTAAGTTTAATAATACATATTGATGGTCTGCCTATATCGAAATCATCAAAAGGCTGTTTATGGACTATTTTATGTTCTAATACAGTAAGCGTTACAGTATATCTTCTTGGTGCATATTTTGGTTACACAAAGCCTAGTTGTTCAAATACGTTTTTACAGCCTTTAGTAAATGATTTTATTAATTTGAGGAGTGGTTATCTTTGGAATAGAAATTTGGTTAAAATTACATTATATGCTTTAATATGTGATACACCAGCAAAATCTTTTGTATTAAATATAAAAGGTCATACTGGGTTTAATAGTTGCAATAAATGTTTAATCAAAGGAAAATATATAAATGGTAAAGTCTGTTTTCCAAATAAAAAAAAGTATCCCTTAAGGACAGATGAATTTTTTTCCATTAATGCATACAAAGATTTTCAAATTAGCTTTTCTATTTTAAATAACATCCCCAATTTTTTACCCTTAACTAACACTCCTTTAGACTATATGCATCTGGTATGCTTGGGAGTTATGAAAAAAATTATATTATTATGGATAAGTGGCCAACGTTCTACTCGCTTAAATATAAGATCTATAAACAAAATTTCACATTTATTGATTTTATTAAGAAGTACTACACCAAAGGAATTTGCAAGAAAACCCAGGTCCATAAAAGATGTAAAGCATTGGAAGGCTACAGAATTTAGAAATTTTCTGTTATATACAGGTCCTGTGGTATTACGCCACACATTGCATAAAAAACTATATCATCATTTTCTTATGTTACATGTGGCTATTACAATTTTAATACGACCAATTAATGAGACAAAATTAATAGACTATGCTAAAGCTTTACTTTACCAATTTGTCGAGTTGTTTCAAATATTGTATGGGAAAGAATATATATCGCACAATGTGCATAATCTTTTACATTTATGTTCTGATGTAAGAATATATGGTTCACTTGACAATTTTAGTGCTTTTCGATTTGAGAATTATATGTCATCTATAAAAAGAAAATTACGAAAATTTGAAAAACCATTGCAACAATTAATTAAAAGATATTGCGAAATGGAAAATTGTGACTTCTCATTTGAAAAATGTAATGATAATAATGAAACATTATTCTCATATAAATATCTGCACAAAAATGGTCCTATACCTGATAATTTAAAGGTTGAGTCACAGTACTTTATGGTATCAAATAAAAACTTTTATATTAATTGTAACAGTTCTGCTAATAATTGTTGTTACTTGAAAGACAATACATATATATTGGTTAAGAATATTGTAGAAACTAACAAGGGGAATGTCTCAAGTGCCACTCGGACTTTGAGATGAGCTTTTGCGTATGTATTCCTTGGCCCCTCAGGAAAAAAACCATTTCAGGGTTCATCCGATTGGGCCCTAGTTTTGGAGAAATACGGGTTTGAAATTTGGGACTCGCGCACACTCTGAACGATATCCTATCGCGTAGCAGGAAATTCCAACAGCGGCAGCAGCGGAGTGGTTAAGGTAAGCGGTTACAACGGTGCAAGTTGTGCGATCGATCCTTCTAACCTTTTTTTTAATTTTTTTTAATTTTTATAATACAAATTGTGCCTATTAGAAATGTAAGTAATAAAATAACCTTTTGAACATATTTTATGCGTTTATTGTAACGATGTAAAAAATCGTTGCAGCATCTCTCGACCGATTCCCGATATTAAGAGAATATCGGGAATAAGTTGAGCACACTCGGCACTGTAGCGCCTATGCTGATGTCTGGATCAGCGGGCGAGGCAGTGAGTTGGAGAGAGAACGATGCGAAAGCGTCGTGTCTCTGTCCGACGGCCGGGTGTAGCAGAGTCTGTCTCTGTCTCGCTCATTGCGCGCGGTCTAATATCGGGTTAGACCGATTCCTCCAAACAATAATAAGAAGTTTGGCTATGTCGGTATTGGTCCGATTGGTTGTGTGCGTAGGGAGGATCTTGAACTGTCAAACTGACAGTTCAACGATCTCCCCTCATTGCCGTTATTGTCTTCGTTGTATGTGGAAGTCAACCAGTGTCGCGAGTTTGTGCAGCCATCGGGTATCTGTGAGTGGACGATACTGCACCTGGGAATACTGCGCCGTTGGAGTGACTTCCGAAGTAAATGTGAGTGGGACGCCACGTTATTTCGTCTTTTGTGAGTCTGGTTAATAGTTTGTGTTTGCGTTATTTTTCCGCGGAGGCTAGCCACCTCAACTGCGCAGGGTGGTAGGAATTACTTCTCCTGCTGCACCGTAGCAACCCGCGAAGCACTTGCCCTCGGGTTGGACTATCGCCTCTCGCAGGGTGGAGTGACTTCGACCGAACGAAGGTCTTCGCGGTATAGCCGACGGCTTGTGCTACGGCATATAGGAAGTGTCGCGAGCGTAGAGCGAGCGGGCGCTCCCGATTTGTTAGGTCGCGTTACGTAATTATCAGCGGGATAATTAATTGTAGAATTTGCGAGCGAAATTGGTTCTCGCCAAATAAATCGGTTAAATTAAGAATCCGTTTGTTATTGACACTTTCCAGTCTGGTTTGTATTTCAGGGTCACCCGCGGCTTCAAAAGAAATCACACCCTCGGTCTCTTTCCTCCCGGACGGTCGGGATAATAAATTATTTGTTCCGCGATAGTCTCTGGAGTTTCACCCAGCTCCAGAGAAAGCATAATTCGCGTATTACATTATATCATTCTGGTATTTATGATTTTTATTAAAAGTATTACAAAATTTGGTTTAACATTTTAAGTTAATTCCATATCCATTTCAGAATCGTTATCTGAATTATCGTCAGTGCTGGCGATTCTCGCTGTACATACTGCAGGATGATAATTATCATAAAAACATGTAAAACATAAATAACTATTACACCAGGAACACTTTACAAAAGAAATTGAATCACATTGACATTTTTCTTTAGATAAAGTGATAGGGAAGCAAATCTCGTTAACATTTTGGAAAATCATCCTGTCTGATAGTAATTTTGATGCAAACCATGCATATTCTATCATTGATTTAAAAACCGGAGCACTTAATTGATTATGTATCAAGCTGTGTATTTTTAAAGCATCTTCGCGAGACGCAATTTCTCGCTGGTCTTTTAAGAGTGGTGAAGCATTTTGAATTTTTTTTATAAAGTTTTTCACTTGCCTATTTTGTGCCTTTAGGCACAATTTGTATTATAAAAATTAAAAAAAATTAAAAAAAAGGTTAGAAGGATCGATCGCACAACTTGCACCGTTGTAACCGCTTACCTTAACCACTCCGCTGCTGCCGCTGTTGGAATTTCCTGCTACGTGATAGGATATCGTTCAGAGTGTGCGCGAGTCCCAAATTTCAAACCCGTATTTCTCCAAAACTAGGGCCCAATCGGATGAACCCTGAAATGGTTTTTCTCCTGAGGGGCCAAGGAATACATACGCAAAAGCTCATCTCAAAGTCCGAGTGGCACTTGAGACATTCCCCTTGTAAGAAGAAGGACTTTTTTATTATTGGTAATAAATTAAAGTATATGAAAGATTTGTATCAATTATCATGTCCATCCAATAATTTAAATATTAAAGTGATGACAGTTAACGATAATAACATTTATTCCTGGCCAATTACAGATATTGTATGTAAAGCATGGAAAATTCCTTATGAAGATAGTAAAAATACATTTGCAATTTTTCCTCTTAATCATGAAATATAATTCTTTGCGTTTCATATATGTGTATTTCTATAATATAATATAACACTGTGCATATTCTGAAAACATATTTCTGGATTTGGTACCGTTACGCAGACAAATGGATAATAACAAATACGTTATTGTTGAATTCCATGATGGTTTGCAATTAATACCTGCAGCATGGTTCAATGCAAGTAAGTCGTCATCTATTTGGCCTAGCCATTTCAAAACTAAACTTCGAATCAATAAAGCCATAGTGAACACAGAGATGCCAAAGGAGAATTCAGACTGGGATGAATTAACAATAAAGAAAGTTTTTGGCATTGCTAGTAAGTTTATTATAAAGAACATAAGTTTATATTGTTCGTTATACTTTTTTCTTTATTATTTTAAATTATTTGTTATTAATTAGATACCTATGAAGAGGGCCTGCGAAAATTACAATTAGCAGAAGAAACTTCAAATATTGGAGAAACGGATATATCATCCAATGAGTTTAAGGAACGGGAAAAGAAGAGAAGACGAATACAGGCAAAAAAGATTATGTCATCTTCTGAAGAAAATTTAAGTGAAGATAATGATGAAGAAAACTATAACTTTCGAAATACAAATCTGCCCATTTTTCCTGTCATCAATAAATATTCTTCAAAAACAGGATGTAGTATTAATATAGTAAAAAAAAGTAAACGTGGTCAGTTTTCACAAGAATTTATTAGCATATGTTTGTGCGACAAAGTTAAAATATTTAAATATTTTTCAGGTAATATGAAAAATGAAGATTTCAATATGTCCAATTATAATATATCTACACAGAATAATATGTTACTCAATAAACAAGTCGAACAGTCAAGCTTTGATGGTAAAAAAATTCTAAGATTTATTTTTTACATAGTCTATAGAATAAACAAGCAATATTATTATATATTATATAATAATAATTTATAAATAATAAGATATTTATATAATTATTCAACATTATGAATATTATTTATTTCAGAATTTAAAAAACTAGTCTTGGGCAAGTTAAATAAAATAATATACGAAGTACATGCTATACGAGATAAATTAGAATTTGTTGAAGAAAATCTGGATTTAAAAAGATCTATACAATCTGTTGAAAAAGATATTTCTTTTTCTTTTCCAATTTATACAATTGAAGAACTTAAAAATTTTGATAAAAAATTACAAGATGATCCGACATTCAAGGAAGATGTGGTATGAAATAATATTTTAATTTTAATTTAAATAACAAGATTTAGAAAATTAGTTTTAGCTTAAAATTTAATATTACTTATAGATTTATGTTTCTTGTTAATACTGTTTTCATTTTTTAACGTTCTGCCATATTTTTGTAATTTTATCATAATTTCATTTTTTTATTATATTATCTTTGATGTTCTTCAATATAAGGATTGAAGATTAAATAGTTTATTCATTTACACATTAGACATTATTATAAATAAAGTTTATATATTTTATATTATATTATTATTAATGTTTTATATTTTACACTTTCAGTTAACTATTTTTCTATACGTTGGGGGAAATAATGTGCATTCTATGATAAGAAATATTTTAAAGAAAATCATTACCGATGACTTAGCAACTTACTTTACTTGGACAGGGAAAAATAATAACTGTTGTTTTAAGGAGTTTGAAGTTTCAAAAATGATGATGAGTAAGTATATATTTAATATTTATTCAAAAATCTAATTAAAACTTTTTTGTTCAAATAATACACAATATTAAAATTTCCATGTATTTCAGAAGCTGTTCGTACAGTTTACAAAGACATGAAAGAGACAGACTTTGCTGAATATACTTCCAAATGGTTAGCACAAGCCGCAATAAGGGTACAAAGAAAAAATGTCCATGACAAAGAAAATCAAAGAAATAAAACAAAACTAAGTCAATAAAAAATAAATAAATATATATTTATATAAAAAATAATATTTTATACATGTAATGTAATAAGTGTAAAAAGGAAAAAAATATATTTTTATTGCTAGCTTTATATATATATAATCTATTTAAAATTGAATAAAACTTTATAAAAATTAAATACGAATTGTATTTTATTCAAATTATTATAAATAATTACCAGACACAAACGTGTGCAACCACTCGAAATACATATTGCAGTAACATTGCCTTCAATATTACAGCAATATTATAATGCAATATTACTAAAAGCGGACATTTTATAGTTGCTACAATGTTGAGACTATATTGCGACAATATTTCATAATATTACTACAACATTGAAACCTTGCAAAAAGATATTGTGGCAAAATTGCTGCAATGTTACTGTGCTGTATGGGTTTATATACAAAAAGATATTTAGTATAATATTTATTCCCTTATATATTTAATTTAATGAATTCTATTAATAAAAGGTATAATAATAAAATGAAAGAAATAATTGTATTTTTATAAAAAATTATATATTTATTTTTTAAATTGATACCTATTACAAAAAAATTGTTTTGCTTATTCTTTAAAAAAGTATTGAAATCACTAATAAAATTATGCCAAGTATGTAATCTTTACTCTCAGCATATAGTTTCTCATCAATATCCTGATTTCTTTTTTATATATAGTTTATAAACAACAAATATTGATAGTTTATATAGTTTATAAACAATATGCATAAAATATAGGTAGTTTATTCAGAATATGCATAAAATAAAGATTATTTATAAACAAATTGCATAAAATTTTTTTATATATAGTATATAAACAATTTGTTTACAATTTTTTTATACAGAACTTGGCGGGCCTCCATGCTTTTTTAAATAACATTTGATTTTACTTTAAATCCTGCCGACAAATTCTCTGCTCTTGTCCTGTAGCAACTACGATTTCCTGCGAACGAATTTTCTCTTCTTTTTATGTAGCAAGTACGAATGCATGTCGGTTAACGAATTTTCGGAATTTTTTATGTAGCAGTTATGAAATTATAACGTTTTCCTATATATTATAAAGAGTGTGACATTTTTAATTAACATGATTATTGTGTGTCATTTAAAAAAACATGGAGGCTCGCCAAGTTCTGTGTAAAAAAATTCTAAACATATTGTTTATAAACTATATATAAAAAACTTTTATGCAATTTGTTTATACAATATCAATTCAATATTTGTGATGGATATAGTTTATAAACTATATAGACTATCAATATTTGTGTTTTATAAACTATATAAACTATATATGGAAAAGAAATCAGGATATTGATGATAAACTATATGCTGAGAATAAAGATTACATACTTGGCATTATTTTATATGTGATTTCAATACTTTTTTAAAGAACAAGCAAAACAATTTTTTGTAATAAGTATCAATTTAAAATATATATATATATATATATATATAAATATATAATTTTTTATAAAAGTACAATTATTTCTTTTTATTTTATTATTATAACTCTTATTCATAGAATTCATTAAATTAAATATATAAGGGAATAAATATTATATTAAATATCTTCTTGTATATAAAGGGCTTTTTTGTGAATAAGAGGATTTTTGGATAAAGAGTTTTTTTGTGAATGAAGGGTACATATATATATTCTAAGAATAGGGAACTTTGATTAACACAGCCGATACTGCCTTCTGAGTTAGTAGGAGGAGCAAACAGAAAAAGTCATACTGCGCATGCGCCAGAATAGTCCATCTGGCAAGTCTGACAGTTATTCATTCTTGTTCTGCTTTCCCGATGTTTAGCAGAAGGTAGGTGTCGGTCTTTATGTAGATTTTCTTACGTAGATTTACGTTAGATTTTACGTAGTTTTCAATTTCACTAATTATAAACTTCTTTTAATTTCAGATATTACTTAAAGAGGCAGCAAGTGAAGTTCAATTTTAGTGAAATATGTAGAAGAATTACAATGAAGAAAGAAGCAAATTTATCAGGTTTTGCAAAAATATGGCCATCATCCATCGGTGGACCCCCGATGAAACATAGGAAAAACGCCGATGGTGAGCAAGTTTCTTGTATTAATTATTCGGATTTTTATGTTGCAAAAGAAAATGTTTTTGACACAGACTTTTTGAGAAAGTGTGCATTATTTTTCAACACCTTACATGCACGTTGTAATGCAATGATGCAAGAATTATATAAATTAACTGTTTCTTGCTAAAATACACGTCAATTAATTATTTCTCTTATCTATCTTGCTTTTTGATAGATTTTGATATTAATTTCTATTGGTTGAACAATTAATTCGATTCTTAGAATTATTTATGATCTAATAATTGTGCCTTAATTTTTTATTTAAAAACTTTTAAACTTTCTTTCAGTGTTCGATTACTTTTTTTACGCATAATCTATCATTTAATCCAAAATTCAAGAATTACACAATCTATAGCTTCTATATGTTTAAACAAGCAAAATTATATTTTAATCCATTGTCGTTATTTTGCATATCTGTATAACCAACGAATATTCACGATGTATGGTTTCTTCTAGTGGTAAACATTTTTTCTTGCTACTGGAATTTGCTAGAACTGGCTTTCGTGCTTATCTTTTTTGTGTTTCTCATATTTCTTAATATTTCTAACGCACTTTTACGCTTAATAAGAATTGCTAGACATGAAAACTGTCGAGATATTTATTTACACTTAGTTAAACTTTATTAAACGCATTTCTTCATTTCATATATTATTTATTTATTTTTCTTTTTTAAGTACGCAGTTTTTTTATAGCTCTTATTTCTGTGAACAAGGAAAGATATTTCGGTCCATAGTCTTTGTCTTTCAAGAACAACTCAAAAAGTCTTTGCCTTTGAAATATACAGGGTGTTTCAGGGAGGTATGGCCAAATTTTGAGGAGTTATAGAAATAGTGATTCTAAGACGAGTTTTCATTTACCATATTTTAATCTAAAGCTTAATTTTTGAGACATTAATGATAAAGGTAGTGGGACAGACAGATAGACAGTTGAAGTTAGACAGAATAGCGTTATCTCACTTCAACTAATTGACTGTCTCTGTCTAACTAATAGTACCCTTACCATTAAATATCTCAAAAACTAAGTTACAGATCAAAATATGGTAAATGAAAAATCATCTTAGAATCACCCCTTTTGTAGACCCTCAAAATTTGACTGTATCTCACTGAAACACCCTGTATGTCAAGTTTGAATCTTTTTCCCAACGCATTTTTTTTATTCTTGTTAATATTGCTACTATTTTTAAATTATCAACTTGCTTTTTTAACTTTATTTTGTTTTAAAATAATACATTACGAATGCATCAATTTCTGTTTTTAATGCAACAAAATTGTAGGAACACTAGATTTTCTCTATTGGATCCAGTTTCTAATAATATATTAAGTTTAAAAGAAACAATTAATAGATGTGTATAGTGTCCCAATAATATTACATCATCTATTTATTAAGAATTATTACAAGAACTTCAAATATTTGCTTGCATTTAAAAAAATTTTTCTAATTTTTAAAATTACTTGAAACATTTATAACTTTTAAAGAATTATATTCTGGAACAAAATTTAATATGTTTAAGGATGCCAAAGTTTCATTCATCTATTCTCCAAAAAATCCTTTTTTAGCTATACAATATGTCTCTTTAATGTTCTATGCATAGTGTTTTGCAATTCAATATTTGTGCAAGGATTTTTTATTTATGAATTGATCTGAATTATTTGATTGTATTATCTTATTTTAACTGATTGTCTTTAATCTAACTATCGGTAACTTTATTATTTAATGTGTAGAAGAAAGTCTAGATTAAAAACTGATGAGAGACTTACATTCCAAATTCAGTATAATATCAGGAATTACTATTTCAAAAGTGGAACATTTTTCTCGTGACCACCTTATCTAAAAATATTGTAAGTAAAAACGAAATTAATATTTATTTATAGTAATACTTGCTTATGAAATATTTAAATTACTATTATAAAGCTTCCTTTAAATATAAAATAATCTGCTTTGACAAACCAAAGGAGAAATCAACAATGTTTCCTTCTTAAATAATATTATTTCTAATGCTCTATTTGTTTGCATTCTTTATCTTTCTCATTAAAAATTAGATCATTAATTTCTTTTAAGTTTATTCTTAATCAATAATACAATTTTAATCCACTTATTAATTTTTTTCTAAGTTGTAATAAGACTTTGTTATTATTAATTCTGAAGTTTAAGTATTAAATTAATGTATTAATTTATGCATATATATTGCAATAAAATAGTTCACCTTTTGGCTAACAAGTTTTTATTGCGTATAATGCATTTCTTCTTTGCGGAAGTTAATTTTTGTATATTATTAATTAACTCTATCATCCTCTAATTATTGCACAAAAATAGAAAACAAAAATCTTTCGACTGTAAAGACATACAGAATTTGAAAAATAATATTTATTTCTAGGCTATCAAAAATAAATATTTTTCTCATTATTATATAATTATGTCATCAAATAATCATTTTTGTTTATTAAACTTTTAATATTAGGTAAAATTTAAGTTTATTTTGTTTTCTATCCTGTGCTTTATTTTATGTTATGTATCTTAAATTAAACTGTTTAATAGTGAAACATTATAAATACTTCTATTCAACAGTATTATTAAACTGAACAGAATTCTAGTTGAATATTCTGTGATATTCTTTCTGATATCGATTCTATTTTGCCTATAATTACCAATATTATTAGAGAAAAAACAACCAAATATTCAATAATTTCTGATTTTTGAATATTTTACATGTGAGAAACTATGATCATAGTGTAAAAACAAACAAATATTCACCTACAAAGTGTTAATTTATTTACTTTTGATATTTAAGAGATATATTTTTTTACTACTTTTAATCTACCTTTATATTATTTCTATGTAATTATCATTTTCTAATATCTTTTAGGAATAATTTAGTACATTTAGGTACTGTTAAATCTGGAAAAAAGTAATAATTGAAATTCTAAAAATGGCGAAGGAGTATGTTGGTGTGACCTTCATCTATCTATAGACCTGGTGATGAAACAAAGAATAACGCTGCTGGTGGTAAGTGATATTTTTCAGATTTAATTATAATTAATTTTTTGCTAAAAGTAAAATATTATACTATGTTAAAATTATTGCGTATTGTGCAGAAATATATATGTATATTGTGTAATAACTTAGTAGACATTTCACAATTAACAGGTTTAAGCTTTAAATCATTTATGAAGACTTATATAATATTTTTGGATATTTTTATTTTTATTGTTTATTCAAGATACAAAAACATAACCACACTTTCTTTAAGGGGGTTACTTCTCATAGTAAACCAAGGCAAAAGGTACTTTAATATCTTTTAATCTGAAGCTTAGTTTTTGAGATAATCAATGATATAGTTGAATAAAGGCAAATAGATAATTGAAGTAAGACTACATTTTTTTGTCTCAATTCAACTACCTGTCTTTATCTAACTAATTGTACCTTTGTTATTGAATATCTCGAAAACTAAACTTTAGATTAAGAAATAGTAAAGGACTTTTTGCCTTAGTTTATCTTCAGAAATAACCTTCTTAAAGGAAAGGTGGTTATTTTGTAACACTCTGTATATATTATTTATTACTGGAAAAGCTTTCTTAGGAGGTCCTTAGGACAAATTTAAAGAAGCAAATTAAAATATTTATAAAATTTGACAATGCAATTCAGTTTATTTAATTTTATTTCTGAAGTTTACGACATTTCTGACTTGAAACTTTTAGAATTGAAATTATTTCCGATGTAATTATTTACTTTAAGTTAAAAATATGCTTCCATTATAAATGTTATCATCTTGTTCATAATCTTATCTAAAAAAAATAAGGAATACGTCTTATTTAGGAACGAGAATAAAGCAGTAATATTTATGAACCTGAATCCTAATACACGCAATCTCTTGTATGCATGATATAATATGAATCTTTGTATTCATAGATAAGGCTAAATTCTTTGTATACTCTTCATACAAACTCAGTTTTTATATTTACCCCATTTCGTGGAAGATTTAAATTTATAATTGCAGAGGGTAAATATAATTAGCTTTTTAGTTAATTCTCGTAAAATTGTGTAACATTACGTAAATTTTATTTGTCGTGTTTAGGAAAATATTACATTGTAGTTTTATATTTTTGGATGGTACACGGGGTGTTTCAATGAGGTACCGTCAAATCTTGAGGTGCTGTAGAGGGGGTGATTCTAAGACGATTTTTCATTTACCACATTTTGATCTGAAGCTTAGTTTTTAAAATATTGTTACGAGTTCGGGTATGGGACATGAAGTTGTATGTGTGAGAAGTTGCTTTATGTTCTTATGGTGTGATGGCGACGATTTATAATAATTGTAAGTTGTCATAAGTGTGTTTATTTTTTAACGTTGCAGCAGAGCTGCTTTTGATCGTGTTCGTGTTAGACGTGTTACAAGCAGACTCTTTCAAAATACCGAAGGATTTTTAAATTACATACTTAGTTCTCGCTTCAGTTCTTGCTTTAGTTTCATTTTATTAGTTATTGTTTAAAGTTAATAAACAATTAATTTTTTTTTTAAATTAAAGTGTTTTATTTAAACTGCGTGTGACTTGTAATATTTAGTGTCAAAAGTGGGATTAATAAATCTCCAATAGGGCCACATGTGCCCGGAGATTCTCCGCTTCTCCTTCATCACTTCAAGAAATAGTCCCATTTCAATAATATTGTTGGATCTAAATGTGTCTCAGTTTTCTTGTCTGTATTTAGAAATTTAAATATCTCAGAGATGCTAGTCATTGCACTCCCGTCCATCAAGATCTTGGCTGTCTCTAGTTCGCGATAACCCGATCCATAATTAGTACAGAACCAAAAGAACATAGTCTTCAATTTAGGTAATAAATTCAATGTTGTCGAGAAAGTCTCAAAGATTCTGTCTGCTGGCACCAGGTGGGTTCCTGCTGCACTGAGGGCTGTCTCAGCTGCTTTCTTCCTCACTTCTATGAATTTATTAAGATGTTCTTTTGACATGGTTTACTTGTTCATGAACAGCAGTGGGATGTGAAGTGTTGCTCGGATGTCAGCCTAAGTGAAAGATCTCGGGAGTTTGTTGGGAGAAAATGCTGCTTTATATTCTGGCCTTAATTCAGCAGGGTTGTCAGGAGCTTGATATACCTCTACGCAATTGTCCAGATCCAGAAGATATTCATCTTAGCAATTGGCAAACTCTGGATAGATTTTTTACCCTTCTGAGTTTAAAGTACCATATCTTAATGTTGCTCTACTGTAAAGTTCTCTTGAATTAATTGGCATAAGAACTTTTGTAGAGCCTTCTGGTACATTCAGCTCAATTTGTTCTATCTGATCTTGGTTCTCAAGTTGTATCAGCCCTGGTATCTTTTTGTTGGATGTAATTGGTTTTCTACTATTGATTTACAAAGTGGATACTGGCAAATAGAGATGTCTGAAGATGATAAGGAAAAAACAGCATTTATGGTGGATGGAGGATTATGGCAATTTAAAGTGATGCCATTTGGATTGTGCAATGCTCCAGCTACTTTTGAAAGACTTATGGAAAAAGTCATAGAAGATATTTTTGGATGCAGAGTTTATTTGGATGATTAATTATTTTTTCAAAAACTATTGAAGAGCATTTGCAGATTCTTGAAGTAGTCTTCAAAAGATTCAATGATGCTGGACTTATTATAAACACCAAGAAATGTTTATTTTGTCAAGAGGAGATAAATTATTTGGGACATAAAATATCAAGATTAGGAATTGAAACTGATATTAACAAAATCAAGATGATACAGGAATGGCCAACACCAAACAGCAAGAAACAATTAAAGAGTTTCTTAGGATTGAGCTCTTATTACAAGAAATTTATTAAGGGATTTGCAGAAATTGCAAGGTCATTACACAAGTTTACAATTGAGAGGAAATTTATTTGGAATGATGATTCACAGAACAGTTTTAATTTACTGAAAGGAAAATTATCTTCTCATCCAATTTTGTAATTTCCAGATGAAGATAAGGATTTTATTTTGGATACAGATGCATCAAATGAAGCAATTGGAGCAGTTCTTTCTCAAGATCAAGGCAACGAAGAAAAAGTAATTTCTTATTTTTCCAGAGCTTTAGGAAAAGCAGAAAGAAACTATTGTACAACCAGGAAGGAATTACTGGCAATAGTTAAATCTATTAAACATTTTCACTATTATTTACTTTGAAGAAGATTTATTATTAGGATGGACCATTCTTCTCTTAGTTGGCTGCTTTCATTTAAGAATATAGAAGGACAGATAACAAGATGGATAGAAATACTTCAGTTATATGATTTTCAGATCATTTATAGGTCAGGAAAACAACATTTAAATGCTGATGCATTATCAAGAAGACCTTGTTTGGAAGAAAATTGCAATTATTGCACAAAAAGAGAAATTCTGAATAATGAGGAAGAAATATTAATAAGAAGAATTACTTTAGAACCTTTTTGTAATGATAAAGAGTTACAGGAACAAGGTGATACAATTTCCCTCATTATTAAATTTAAAAAATTAAATAGATGTCCATCTTGGCAAGAAATTTCAGCAAAAGAGGAAAATGTTAAATTATACTGCAATCTCAGGAATTCTCTTTAAATTAAGGATGATATTCTTTTTAAAGTTTGGCAATCTCCAAGTGGAAGAAAAGAATTTTGGCAAATTGTGGTACCTAAGGCAAAAATTATAGAAATATTGAAAGAAGCAGCACATACTTCACCAATAGGAGAACATTTTGGAGTGAACAAAACGTTAAAGAGAATAAGAGAAAAATTTGATTGGAACACTTACAAGGAAGATGTGGAGAATTGGATCAGAAATTATTTCAAATATGCTGCCAAGAAAGGACCATTGTAAAAAGCCAAAGGAAAACTTCAGATTTATAATGTATGAAATCCATTTGAAAGAATTGCTATGGATATTTTGGGACCACTTCCTTGCTCTTACTCTGGAAATAAATACATATTAGTAGTTAGTGATTATTTTACTCGTTGGCCTGAAGCTATTCCAATTCCTGATTTTAAGACTAATACCGTTGTTAAAGTTTTAATATCAGATATAATTAATAGATTTGGTATTCCATTAGAAATTCATTCAGATCAGGGACGTACTTTTAAATCGCAGATTTTCAAGGAACTTATGCAAATATTAGGTATTCAGAAGACAAGGACTACAACATTACATCCTCAATCAGATGGCCTTGTAGAAAGATTAAGTAGAACAATTTTGCAATATCAATCTTTATTTGTAGCTAAACATAAAAAAGATTGGGATGATTGGATTCCTTTATTTCTTTTAACTTATAGATCTTCCGTCCATGAAACTATAGCAGAGACACCAGCTATGATGATGTTTGGAAGAAACCTTAGGATACTTTTGGATTTGTTTAGAGGAAATGTTCCTAATTCAAGTTCAAATGGTAGTTCATCTTATTTACAGAATTTAAAGCAGGAGATAGGATTAGTTCATGAATTAGCTAGAAAGAAATTAAAATTAAATAAGATGAAAGTTAGGTATGATAATAATACTAACAATGAATACAAATTTAAAGAAGCAAATTAAAATATTTATAAAATTTGACAATGCAATTCAGTTTATTTAATTTTATTCCTGAAGTTTACAACATTTCTGACTTGTAACAATATTTAATGGTACAAAGGTACTATTGGTTAGACAAAATCAGTTCGCTGAAGTGAGATAACATCACTCTCTCGCTTCAATTATCTGTCTGTCTCTGTCTAATTAATATAGTGCTTTTATCATTAAATATCTCAAAAACTAAGCTTCAGATAAAAATGTGGTAAGTGACAAATCGTCTCAAAATCACTCCTTTTACAGCCCTTTAAAATTTGGCTGTATCTTACTGAAGCACCCTGTATAAAAAATTATTCCATATACAGGGTGTCCGGAAATAAAGGAGACATTTTTTGAGGAGTGGTTTCTGAGGCTATTCTAAGAACTTTTTTCTCTTGGCATTTTTTGATTTAAGGCTTTATTTCTGAGATATTCAACGATAAATTTGCCATTAGTTAAACAGAGACGATTCGATAGTTAAAGTGAGATGGCGCCACTCTGTCTCGCTTCAGCTACCGGAGTGTCTCTGTCTAACTAATGGTATCTTTATCGGTGAATATCTCAAAAATAAAGCTTTAAATCAAAAGATACCAAGACAAAAAAGTTCTTAGAATTGCGTCAGGACAACCCCTCAAAATATGTCTCCTTTTTTCCCGGACACTGTATAATGTGTATCAATGACACGTTCCAAAAATTTAAGGGATTGTAGAATGAGTGATTCTGGGACGATTTTCTATTCACTTTATGATCTGTAATCAGAAGTATAGTTCTGAAAATATTTCTAATAATATAAAGGTATTATTAAATAAACAGAAACAACCAACTAGTTGAAATAAGACAAACTGGGTAGTCTGACTTCAATTAGCCGACTGTCTTTGCTTATCTTATAATTAGTACCTTTATTATTAAATATGAAGGAAACTAAGCTTCACATTAAAAAATGGCAAATGAAAAATTATTTCTGAATTCTCTATATTCCCTTCAACTTTAGCCGCATTTCTCTAAATCATTGTACATTTATACAGAGTGTAACAATGACATGTTACATAAATTTAAGGGATTGTAGAGAGAGTAAATCTAAAACAAATTTTCAATTATTAATTTTTTATCCGAGGTTTAATTTTCAAGATATTCAATGATATAGGTACTATTAGTTGGACAGAGAGAGATAAATAATTGAAGTGAGACAGAATGGCGTTATTTAACTTTAACCAACTGGCTGGCTGTCTGTGTCTAACTAATAGCATCTTTGGTACTGAATATCCTGAAAATTAAGCTTCAGATTAAAAAGTGGTAAATGAAAAATCGTTTTGGAATCACCCTCTCTACAATCCCTTAAATTTATGGAATATGCCAATGTTACACCTTGTATAATAGTATTATTACATATTATTATTTTTTTTAATAATTTCTACAATAGATTAATTATAGGTTTTTAATTTTAATCCTTTCACGCAATAGAAAAAATGTTAAATTAATAAATACGTTTAAAAAGTAATGAAAAGCAACTATTTTATCACATCATTCTTAACATTTTTATTTTTTAATAATCATTTTTGTTTATTGTTTCGGATATGTAGCTATTAGATATGAATAAATTTTATCTTAACAATCGGATCTGTTTTAAAAATAATCATTATAACAGATTTTTCTAAACAACATTTTTTTCTAGTAGTTTCTTTTGTTTCTGATTCAGAATGGTCATTTGATTGCCAATTGCTATACCCAGTTTTAGCGGATAAAACTTTTTTGTTTTATTAACGGTATATTTAATATTCAACCTAAATTCTTTTTCATATGAGGCCTATTTATATATTTAAATGTATAACACGCGAATAATAGTTTTCCCGCGGCTGGGTGAAACCCCGGAAAACAGATCGCGGTACAAAATAATTTCTCCGACCGACTCGGAGAGGTATGAGACCGCCGGGTGGGATTCCTTAGGGAACGCGGATGACCTGAAATAACGATTACGCAAGAACGATTATAAATAATAATTTATTATAATGATGCGGCCGATTCCGCTCGCAAATCTACAATCTATGTACAGCTTTCCCTAATCGAATCGGGAGCGCCCGCTCGCTCGTTGCACGCGTTCTTGCTAGCCGGTACACTCGCGAATCCGCAAGGAAACGGGAATTCTCTGCCCGCTGGCAGAGATCACCCGGTCCTTCAGGAGGAGACTGTCCAACCCAAAGGCCGGATACCCCGATATACCGGTGCGCCCTGGAACAGTCCCTCGTGACGTTCCGGCGCCGCAAGGTGGCTAACCTACGCGGGTAAAATACGCGGATCTTTACAAATACGCTCACGCAACAGGGTCGGGTACGCAAGGTGCAGTCCACTCACTCGACACGCTAGTCCTTCAGGTGGATCCTCCGACCTTCCTTCGCGCTCTGCAGCCTCCTACGAATGGATCCCTCCTGTCCTCCCTTTTCGCTACGGAGTCGCTGATGTCCTCCAGAAAGCGCCGAGTGTTCGCAGCACGCACCACGGTCCACGTACCCACGCACGCAATTCCACACAATAAATACAATTGACAAAACGCTCTAAAACTCTAGATCCGGTATTCGCCGATGTCGACTATTCGCAGTCTGACATTGAAGTGAGGGAAAGTCGTTGAACTGTCGGATTGACAGTTCAAGTCCTCCCTCACCCACAAAAAATATCGTTTCAAACGTTGTTGTGGCTGAGGAAATCGGTTCAGCCCTGTATCGAACGCCGCGCTAATGAGCGAGACAAAGACAGCCTCTGCTACACTCGGCCGTCGGATAGCGCACGGCTCGACATGCGCTATCTCACTCCGACTCACCGAGGCCGCCAGCTGATCCAGACAATCAGCTCAACGTCTCGGCGCCGAGGGTGCTCAACCTGTTCTCGGTCCCCCGCTTGGGACCAAGAATCGATCGGAGATAATGTAACGATTTTTACATCGTTACAAATGTTTGTGAGTATTTTTCGACTATCTTTTTGACAATAATTCTGAATGCTTTATTTGGTATTAAATACTTGTATACTTCTCATTTCATCAACTATACGTTTAACAACAGTGTTATGGTTATTGACCAGCATTTAGTTCTTTTAATACAGGCGGTTTAAAAGCACTCCAAGGGATGTTAAAATTTATCCAAAAGTCTGTATTAATTGATATTTTTCTACCAGATTTGGAATTTGATGATGATGTTAAGCATTGTAAACTAGGTAATGAAAATTCTAATTGCGTTTTGGTCGAAGTAACCGGACCCGAGTTGCAAGATAAAAATAATGCTTCTTCGTTATTCTTATTATCTGGAAGTGACAACATGATTGACCAGTTACTAATAATATCAGTGTTTCGGCAGAACAAAATTGTAACGCCTCACTCTCATCAATTATGATTCCATCTTTCTCTATAACGATGATAGAGCCATTAATAATTAATTTGGTATTGTACTTACAAGGAGAGTACCCCAACCTGTCGGCTGACTTTTTGATGAGCTTCCACACGGTTGTAGGGTACGTTGAGCCTTAGCGTTTTTCAAAATTGTAGCTTCCAACTCTCCCCCATTTTTGAGAAAATCGCTTTTAAAGTTTAGAAGAAAATATTATACTGGTAAATTGAAACCCAAAACAACAATAATGAGTGGCCGAGTGGCTAGTGATTTAGAAGCTATCGTTATGGTCACACGTTCGATTCTTCTTAAATTTTTTTTTTATTTCTTTCTTTTCTAAAGCACCCGGTTATCAAAATTTCTGTTTACCTACTAACCAACGATATTAATGTGGTTTAAATTAACTGAAAATAAAATTAATATTTTTCACAAGAGGATGAAAAAGAATTTATTTTGCATTTTTTGTACAAGTTTTTGGATGAAAAACATCATAGAAGCAGATGAAGGAGAAATACTTTCTGCACCAAGACCATCGGATGAAAACTAAATTTTCTTTTTTACAGCATTTACATGTTCCATACATTATTCGAGTTCATTGGTGTCTCATATGTAAGCCAGCCAGCGTGGTCCGCAAAGGTAAGGACAAAATATTGAAAATTAAAAAAATTGAATATTTATGTATAAAGGGTTTTGGACATCGCTGAACACGATTCTGAAATCAAATTTGGACAAATTTTACTTAAAATTAAGGTTTGAATCTACAAAATAGTATATTGGAGTTATAAGTATACAAAGACATGCATATGTGTGTGTATTTGTATGTTTATATATGAGTATACAGATCATTTAAGCGTGTAGGCAGCATTTCAAAAAAGACTATTATATGAGCCAATGCGGTCCTCAAAAGGTTAAAGAGCAAATATCCCGTAAGAGTAAAATCAATCATCCACCATACATTATCATTAGAATGTTTCAAACAATTACAAACAGCGAGAGGAAATATTAACAAAAGTCTCTTAATTTAACTTGCCGTTTCCGTTAACTTACATCCATGTTTTATAAATGGAATTGAGCTATACAGGGTGTCCGGGAAAAAAGGAGACATTTTTAAGAGTTGCTTCCTGACGCAATTCTAAGACCTTTTTTCTCTTGGCATTTTTTGATTTGAAGCTTCATTTTTGAGATATTCAACGATAAAGATACCACTAGTTAGAAAGAGACAGATAGATAGTTGAAGCGAGACAGAGTGGCACCACCTCACTTCAACTATCGGAGTGTTTCTGTCTAACTAGTGGAATCTTTATTGTTGAATATCTTAGAAATAAAACTTTAAATCAAAAAATGCCAAGAGAAAAAAGTTCTTAGAATTACGTCAGGAATCACCTCTCAAAAAATGTCTCCTTTTTTCCCGGACACCCTGTATACACTTTCCTTAAAAAATGTTATTTGGATAATCTTGCATTTAAGTACCCATAACTGAACCAATTATTTTTTATGAAATACTTTATAGCTTACATTATTAAATCGTATGGAACAATTCCCTTAAAAAGGTGTGGCAAACGTGATAGTAATTGAGTTTATTTAAAGATAATTATTTTTTATTCCTTTTATTATTTTCTTTGTTTTTTCTATTTCAGTTAAGTACATCTTATATTTTTCCGAATTATTATTCACATTTTTACATTTATAATTTGACTCAATTATACGTCGAGGCTCGTCACAAAAACGGCAACAATATTCAGAAAAATTGAAATTTTCGGTGAAACCACTTATTTGATGACTATCAAGATTATTATCTAACATATCAACTATTGAGCCAACAAAATTTGCTATTTTATTATTAATAGTTATAATGATACCTTCTAAAATTTCAAAAATGTGAAGGTCGCTTATTAACACGTTCTGTGCCACGGGAATTTTTGAAGGTTTTCCATTCAGTGTATAGCCGTGGCTTGTATCAGCAGGCATTTATAAAAGATCAAGGGATATTATACATCGCGTCTCGATGATACTTGCGCAAGTATTTAAAACTTGGTCATTTTATCCGCTTGTATAGACCGTAATAAAGTCTCCATATATGGTATTACGAGACTTGCCTTTATATATGTGCATGCACGGCTCGCATCGACATTGTATGTCCGGCTTATCAAATGTGAAGAGGTAACGCCATGCAGCGCGACAGCGCTGTTCGTGTTATGTGCTAAAATATTCCGTGATGCTTACTCGCAGGTATTGAACGAAGTGCTATCGCGCTGCACGGCACAATCCAACACGAATTTTTAAAAACCCCTGACACTAAAATGGTTGTGTAATTTTTAATATTTTTAAAAATGTTCTTTAAAAAATAATTAAATCCCGTAATTAACTGACCTAATCTAAATGCGCAATAGTGTTAATTCATTTGACATTATAACATTAGTTTGTATGATTGCAAGATGTCAATTTTCTTATAGCAGTTTCGCATTTCGCATTGCAGCAGCTCCACCATTTTTTCTTTATTTAAACTATTGTCTATATTTGCCAAAGTCTTGCTTACATTTTTGTTCCTTGTATTTGAAATACGTTATAGGAAGGTCGATGCTGCGGTTGAATCGGTTGCTATTTCTGCAGTTGCTGATGCTGTTCAAAATCTTTCAAAAGATCTTCGTCAGTTTGCACCTCCATTTGAAATCGGTAAAATGGATCTTCTTTGTTTTCTTGAAAATTTTGTACCTCAACAAAATAAGGTTGTGAATTTATTATCAACAATGCACAACGATAATGCTGTAAATGCTAATAAATTTAAAAAAACCTCCAAAAGCACTTATTACAATGAATATAAGACTGATATTGTCAATTCTTCACACAAATGATGTACAAAGTAGACGTCGCCGATTTGTCTTATTTTTATTTTATTATTTTCATAATAAATTAAATATGCTGCGACAACATCTCTGTCTAGGCTCTCAGGTAGAGTATCCACTTACTATTTGATCCATTGTATCCATACCAGTTTTATACTCATTGTAATAAGTGATTGTCTGAGGCTCCAGGAAAAAATAGTGAAATAATTAAGTATACAAGGTGTCTGGAAAAGGAGGAGATATATTTTGAGGGCTGGTTCCTGACTCTATTCTAAGAACTTTTTTCTCTTGGAATTTTTTGATCTGAAGCTTCATTTTCCAGATATCAATAATAAAGATACCATTAGTTAGATACCGACTCTTCGATAGTTGAAGTAATATGACGCCACTTTATTTCGCTTCAACTATCGGAGAGACTCTGTCTAACTAATGGCATATTTACCATTCAATATCTGGATAATGAAGTTTCAGATCAAAAAACGCCAAGAGGAAAAAGTTCTTAGAATAGTGTCAGGAACCAGCCCTCACAGTATGTTTCCTGTTTTTCCATACACCCTGTAGTAATGTTTCTATCATTTATTTTGAATGGTGTTGAGAGTTTTTTCCCAACCCTCTCTCCTTGATTATTTTCACGTATAGCTTTTGTTATTGTATGCGAATCATTTCTTATAGAAAAAATGTCAGAAAGAGTTCTATGAAACTCAGGAGACATCTTATTCCACACTCTTTCATCTTTGGGTATATATACATCGGCAGTTTGTAATACGCGAATTATGCTTTCTCTGGAGCTGGGTGAAACTCCAGAGACTATCGCGGAACAAATAATTTATAATCCCGACCGTCCGGGAGGAAAGAGACCGAGGGTGTGGTTTCTTCGAAGCCGCGGGTGACCCTGAAATGCTACAAGACTGGAAGTTGTCAATAACAAACGGATTTTGAGTTTAACCAATTTATTTAGCGAGGACCAATTTCGCTCGCGAGTTAACAATTATTATTCCGGGTACAAATACGCAACGCGACCTCACAAATTGGGAGCGCCCGCTCGCTCTACGCTCGCGACACTTCCTAAATGCCGCAGCACAAGCCGTCGGCTATACCGCGAAGACCTTCGTTCGGTCGAAGTCACTCAACCCTGCGAGAGGCGATAGTCCAACCCGAGGGCAAGTGCTTCGCGGGGTGCTACGGTGCAGCAGGAGAAGTAATTCCTACCTCCCTGCGCAAGTGAGGTGGCTAGCCTCCACGGGAAAAGAAATACGCAAACACTAACGAACAACAAAACTCACAAAAGACGAGATACTAAATGAAGTGGCGTCCCACTTACATTTGCTCCGGAAGTCAATCCACAGCGTAGTCCACAGGTGCAGTATCGTCCACCTCAAGTCACGATTGCTACACCAAAAACTCGCGACACCGGTTGACCTCCACACACAACGAAGACAATAACGGCAATGAGGAAAGATCGTTGAACTGTCAGTTTGACAGTTCAAGATCCTCCCCACGCACACAACCAATCAGACCAATATCGACATAGCCGAACTTTCTATTATTGTTCGGAGGAATCAGTCTAACCCGATGTTAGACCGCGCGCAATGAACGAGACAGAGACAGACTCTGCTACACCCGGCCGTCGGACAGAGACACGACGCTTTCGCATCGCTCTCTCTCCAACTCACTGCCTCGCCCGCTGATTCAGACATCAGCATAGGCGCTACAGTGCCGAGTGTGCTCAACTTATTCCCGATATTCTCTTAATATCGGGAATCGGTCGAGAGATGCTGCAACGGGTTTTTACATCGTTACAAGTTGCTGTATGAGTCTTCTCACCCTCTTTATTGCCTAACTCCACATTGTTCTTTACTTCTTCCGTTGTTTCGCTTGAATTTCCTTTGTCTGGCGTTTGCTCTTCGACTAATGCTTCAGTTAGCACCCAATTTTCCTCCTCGTTATCAGTTGGATATTCTTCTTCTTCAGCAGAAACAAATCTAAATTTATAAAAATAAGTTTTTCAATTAAAAATTTGATAAATATATGATTAAAATATGGTAAAAGCAAAGAATAACTAAGAAATTTGTAATATAAAACAATATTTATCTCATAAACTCATATTTTGATAAATCTTCCATATTTATAGTTAAATAAGTCACACCACTAATTGAAACAATATGTTTTCTAAACGTTTCTTCCGCAATTAATAAGTCTATCTTTGAACAGAACGGTTCGGAGTGACGGGCAGCTCCAAAATTCCATGTACTGATGTTAAGGGTAGAACACCACATCACACAAGAAATCCCTCAATTTTAATTTTAGTTAATTGAAGGTTGGCAATAGTAAAATTCAGTGCAGACAACAGAGCAGCAGCGTATGCTACCCTATTGACTGCACGCATGCTCATCTCCTATGCTGGCTATCTCCTATTTTCTTCTCTGCAGCTTGCCAGTTTTTCAAGCGGTATGCTGCTAAACCTATTGACAGAATCATGACGTTTAAGCGGCAAGAGTTTGAATCCAGCTGAAAATGTTTATCTTTTTCTTTATTTGTTAAAGAAACCTTGTTTTAATTAAATTATTAAATTACCTCATTTTTTTTTCTATTTATTTATGTAGTTATATCTCGTTTCCTCTTGTATCCAGCTCATATCAAACATGGTCTGGGACAAGCGAGGAAACGAATTTCTCATCAAACCTTTCATAACTATCCTGCCATAGAGAGAGGTATCTTCTGAGTCTATGTTGACGATCGCTTTTACAGACAAAAAGTATGGGACCCGCAGTTCGCAGGTTCCACATCTCTTCCGAAATTCAGATCTAACTAGTGGACGAAATATTTCCTCGACGACCTTGATTACAGAACCACCAGGAGCTTAGCTATTGAAGGAGGTTTAATTAGATGGCTCTAGAGAAATCTAACACGGGACTTTCACTAGGGTTGCTACTTTGGCCCTTGTCGTCTGAGATCATCCCGATCGGACTTGCCCTGGAGCTACTAGCCTTTAATTAGAATTTTGTATCATAATCTCACCGCAACGGATACGAGACTGCATTATCGGTCCAGTGGCTGTTTTTGTTGAGGTGAAGTGCTATCCCCATCCTCGATCATGCGGTCCTCGCTAATAATTTCTTGAGTTTTGACGAAAGAATTCGTGTAGTGCAGTGTTGTATTTTGGCCGAGAGTTTGAATGTGATGATATCGATCTTTTCTGTTTTTCAAATTTTATTGATTTATCAATATATACAATACCGGTCAACGGTTTGAGATCACTTTTGAATAATTATATAGATAACAGGCTTTCCTTTAAATGCGCGTTAATATTTAACCAGAAGTGCTAGGAAGACGTTTAAACAGGCAATTCCAAGCTCGTTCAAAGCTTCATCGTTTGGTCAGTGAAACTTTTGTAAAAGCCAAAATACAGTGAAAGAAAATTGGTCTTAGGTATTCTATTTAGTTTATTTTTGTTTTCTAAATTGAATTCGTTGTCCTGTGTAAGAAAGTAGTCGCAGATACTTAAAACTGGTGTTATGAAGCTTGAATCTTTGACTTTAATTTGGTATAAGGAACGTCAATAAATTCATAGTTTTACGGTAATTACATGTAACGCGCGTTTTCGCGTAACCCCGGGAGGAGGTGAATCTCCCGACGTTACAACGCGGTCACAAGAATTTATAGTAATTCACCGGAGTTCCTCACCCCTGAGGAAACCGACTCCGGTGAAAGGGGCCCAGAGGAGGTTCTCCCGTTGGAGAGGACTAGGCGGTGTCTGAAATAAGGACACGACTGGACTGTATTATTCTCGCGGGTTTATTATCCGATTCGATACAATATAATAATTCCCCGAAGGGCCGCAATATACAAAATACGATTACTAATGATAATTACCCGCGCGGGGTGCCCGTACACCCTCGGTAGTCCTGCCTAGTGGAGGAAGGACTTCTCGGCAGTCCGTCGGCGTCGGCAACGCAGAGACCGCTGAGCTTCCTGCAACAACGGTCCCCACGTTACAGGGAATGGGTCGTCTGAAACACCCAGGAGCTTTTCAGGCAACCTGGGCGGACGTTCCCCGGGGATGAGGACTAGGTCCCGAGCTCGACGACTGCTGCGACAGTCGGAGCACACGATCCCGCACAAACGCAACCGGGCACGGTCAAGTCCGTGTCCCTTGACCGGCACTTCACGCTCTATTAAAAACAGTGAGCGCGTGGCGCTCCACTTACTACTTTCGTTGTGTCCCAAGCCGGGCAGCGGTGGTCAGAGGGATCTTCCCGTTCCTGGGCTGGTCCCACTGGATATATCCGGGATCTGGGAACCTTCACCACACTACACACACACTCCGGCCGAACCTTGAAGTAGCGATATATAAATTTTAGGACTGGTATTAGGGCCAGCGACGTACGTTCGCGCGTCTTGACGATAATACCAGAAGTGAATAGCCAGCTGATCGCGCGATATCAGCTAGCCCCAGTAAGGGAATTTAAATCTATAAATTCCCTTCAAGGACGCCTCATTAGCTAACACTAGCGTAATGAGAAACGGCAATCAGCTGTGTCGAACGACAACAACAGCGATCACCGTTGACGTCCCGGACCGAGCTCAGCTAATGCTATCATTGGGAATATTAATATATTCCCAATCAGCTGAGCCTGTAACGGATTTTTATAATGATAAAAATACCACGTTACATACATTAGAATTTATTAGTCAGTATCGAAAAGATTTATACCTAAAACAGTTGCTATCAAATGGTGTGCCAAAGAATTTTTTTCGGAACTATTTTTTAATTTAAATTATATTATTTTTCAAATGAAATCGATAAAAGCGTTATTATTTTTAAAAAACATAATTTGAAAAATAACAATTTAAAAAAATTTTTTTTTTAATTAAAAAGCACTGCACTGCATGCATTCGTGCAACTGCATGAGTCCCCTAGTCAAAACTCAGGAAATTATCGGTGAGGACCTCTTGATCGAGAATGGGGATGGCACTTCATCTGAATAGAATCAGCCGCTGGAACCAATAAAGAACAAGGATTCTCGGGTATTTGGGAACCTGACACGAGGATTCACCTGGTGCGTGGAAACAGTCGCGTCTCCCTTACCGCGAGGTTATGATACGAAGTTGTGATTGGAGGCTAGTTGCACGAGGGCAAGTCCTATCGGTATGATCCCAAACGGCAAGGGCCGAAGGAGCAACCCTGGTAAAAAAGTCCCATGTTAGTCTTATTTAGAGCAACCTACTTCCCATTCCTTCAATGGCCAAGTTTCTGGTAGTTCTTTCGTTCAAGGTCGACGAGGAAGAACCACTTCGTTCACTATTTGGAGGAAATGCGGAACCCGCGGGAAGCGAATTGGTGGAGACTCGGTTTTTTCGGATGTCCGTAATTTAGGGGTTCCGTCGAATTCTCTTTTTGGTAAAGCGATCGTCACATTAGACTGAGAAGATACCTCTTCCTATGGCAGAATAGTTATGAAAAGTTTGACATAATTTAATAATTTAATTAAACAAGGCTTTGAGAATACGACATATTAAAAAAAAAAAACAAATAAAGAAAAAGAAAAACATTTTCAGCTGGATTCAAACTATCGTAGATTGAACGTCATGACTCTGTCAGTAGGTTCAGCAGCATAGCGCCTGAAAAACTGAAAAACTAGAGAGGGAAAATCTGGAAAGAGAAGAAAATAGGAGATAGCCAGCATAGGAGATGAACGTGCGTGCAGTCAATAGGGTAGCATGCGCTGCTCTTCTGTTGTCTGTACTAAATTTTACTATTGCCAACCTTCAATTGACTAAAATATTAGTTGAGGGATTTCTAGTGTGACATGGAGCTTTTCCCCTTAACATCAGTACATGGAATTTGGAAGCTCACTCCGAACCGTTCTGTTGAAAGATATACTTACTAACTGCGGAAAAAACGTTTTGAGCACATAGTATTTTAATTAGCGGTGTGACTTATTTAACTATAAATATGGAAGAAGATTTATCGAAATATGAATTTATGAAATAAATATTGTTTTTTATTACAAGTTTCTTAGTTATTCTTTTGCTTTTACCATATTTTAACCATATATTTATAAAATTTTTAATTGAAAAACTTATTTTTATAAATTTAGATTTGTTTCTGCTGAAGAAGAAGAATATATCCAACTGATAGCGAGGAGGAAAATTGGGTGCTAAGTGAAGTATTAGTCGAAGAGCAAACGCCAGGCAAAGGAAATTCAAGCGAAACAACGGAAGAAGTAAAGAACAATGTGGAGTTAGGCAATAAAGAGGGTGAGAAGACTCATACAGCAACTGCCGATGTTTTATTCGAAATTATTGTATAAGCGAACTTAAGGCGATGGGATCAGATGTCGCAGAAGTGGGCCTTTGGAATGAACGGTTCACAAAATAAGTAAAGCAACGTTTTAATTTTGATCTTACCAATCAGGAATTTATTTAGATCGTCCTTAGTCTTGAGGGAAAAAACCCCACGAGCGTGGTGGGGAAAACCCTACGAAGACCCTTGACACGCGAACTGGGCGTGTTTCGGGCTCAGCCAATCCTTGTACAAATCGAATATTCATGAATTGAATGTATATTCGTTATAGCAATGAACATAGAGTCCGCAACGCACGCTTGTCACAAAAAATCTTGTCACCGCAAAACTTGTCTCTCGCACGATCAAGAAGCACTCAAACCACACTGCCCGCACCTTACGAATCCCTCTCCTTAACCCCACTCCTCCTCCTTGAGGACTTGCCCCACCCATCGGGCCTAGTCTAGAACGCGGGCCGCGAATTTCAAACAGGCCCCGGGAACTATGATCCAACATTTCCGCCCGCCTTCGTCTAATAGACGAATTAATTAGCGCCAATGCCGCCCGCCTTGCTCGATTGAGAAGAGTGTTCAGGGGGTAGAGGCAACGGGCTCAATTTGACGATAGGACGCTTCAAAGTAGTGGTGCTGGTCTTGATGGTCACAACTCGCACAAGTCCATCCTTCCCAGGATGAACTTCGATGACACGTCCTAGAGGCCATCGGGCGGTCGGATAACGATCATCGTGAACGATGACCAGTTGGCCCACCTTGAAGTTCTCATTCGGTCCCCTCCATTTATGACGTTCCTGTAGATGATGCAGGTATTCTCTTGACCACCGTTTCCAGAAGCTCTGCTGCATTCGAGATAACAGCTGAAATCGGTCCAGTCTATTTTCAGGTATTTTTGGAATAGGGGCGTCAGGTAACAATCCTGTAGAACCGCCGGATAAGAAGTGAGCTGGAGTCAAAATATCCAGGTCATCGATGTCGCCAGTCATAGGATAAAGAGGCCTGGAGTTCAAACAAGCTTCTATCTCGCACAGCACCGTGGTGAACTCCTCGAAGATCAGTGGATGGTCACCCAAGACTCGGAGAAGGTGATGCTTGGTTGACCTGACCCCCGCCTCCCAAAGTCCCCCAAAGTGTGGCGAGCTGGGCAGAATGAACTCCCAGCTGAGTTGTTTTTCAGCCAAATCCTTGGCAATTTCATTGTAAAAGGCTGAAGATCTATTGAACATATTCCTCAATTCCTTGTCTGCACCTCTGAAGTTGGTTCCGTTGTCGCTGAACAATTTGTTGCACGCAGTTCTTCTGCTCTTGAAACGACGCAGAGCCGCTAGAAATTTGTCGGTGGTTAGGTCACCAACTGCCTCTAAGTGTATCGCCTTAGTCGCGAAGCAAACAAAAATTGCTATATACCCCTTATCGTACCGTTGACCTCTACCTCTAGAAATACGGACCTTGAAAGGTCCCGCATAGTCAAGTCCAGTTACAGCGAATGCTCCCGATGGGGTCACCCGTTCGGGGGGTAAGTCGCCCATCATTTGCCTGCATTTTCTGGGTTTGGCGCGATTGCAAACCACACAAGTGCGAACGTGGCGTTTGACAGACCCAACGCTTCCCAACACCCAAGCATGTTGGTGCAGATGACCAAGTGTAAGCGTTGGCCCTCCATGTAAAGCCATCAGATGAGCCTGCTGAATGAAAAGCTTACTCAAATGTGCTTCCTTAGGTAGTATAGGCGGATGCTTGGCGGGAAAAGGCAATGCCGAATGAGTAAGGCGTCCACCCACACGAATGATTCCATTTTGATCCAGGAACGGGTTTAACCTTAAAAGAGGACTATGCCGAACAAGGGGCAGATTTTGGCGCAAACAACGCAACTCCATCGGAAAAGCTGAACTTTGAGCTACACTAATCAGCCGGGTTCGAGCCGTGTCGAGTTCCCGGGCAGTGAGAAATCCAGTTTCTCGTTCCTGACCTTTTTTAACGTGCATGCAGTTTCTCCTGAATCGCAGACCGATCGCAGCGATCTTTACAAGCCTCGCCAAAGTTGAAACCCTCTCAATAAAGGGTTCATCGTGTTCTTCCTGAATAACCGCATGCACCCTTACCGGAGGGTCGTCGGGCATGACCCCATCTGGCTGTTTAGGCCAATCATGAACAGGTCTCATCAGCCACTCAGGACCATGCCACCACAGTGTTGATCGCCTAAGAACCGAAGAATCTACCCCGCGGGTAGCCAAATCAGCCGGGTTGTCATGGGTAGACACGTATTTCCAGATTGCGGATGGAAGCTCGGTCTGGATGTACGAAACGCGATTCGCGATAAAAACCTTCCAGCTCGACGGATGCTTGCGAATCCACGATAGGGCGTCCCTACTGTCCGACCAGCACGTTACGCGGCAATCTTTGTATGTCTCAGACTTCCTTAGGTGTCTGAGTAGCTTCACCAAAAGAACCGCCCCACATAATTCTAGCCGGGGAATGCTCAAAGTCTTCACAGGAGACACCTTAGATTTCGCCATTAACAAAGCAACCCGACAATTACCATCTTGATCGATGCTCCTCAAATAAATCGCGGCAGCGTAAGCCCGCATCGATGAATCAGCGAAGCCATGAAGTTCGCATTGAACCGGACGGAATGGACCTAGCCATCGAGGCACCTCAATCTCTGGGACTCCTTCCAGAGAATAACAATAATCAGTCCACCTTTTAGTTATATCGAAGGAGAGTGGTGAGTCCCAGTCGACCTTCAGAATCCACAGATCCTGCATCAGGATCTTGGCTTTCACGACAACAGGAGATAACCACCCAAGAGGGTCAAAAAGACGTGCCAAATTCGAAAGGATGGTGCGCTTAGAGATCTCCTTGCACTCGGCAGAGAGTCCCCCCACGTTGAACCTGAATGAATGAGTCGAAGGATGCCACAGAAGACCCAGAACCTTTACAGTCTCGTCCTCCTGAATAGGTTTGTCATTATTAATGCCCTGAGTGACCGTTTCGAATTTGTCAAGGAGTTCTGGCGTATTAGCAGCCCATTTATCTAAACCAATGCCAGCCGAGCGCAGAATTGCAACAAGTTGATCCCGAATTAGTTTAGCTTCAGAGATTTCGTTAGAATCGGTGAAAATGTCATCGACATAAATTTGGTCGAGCAGACACCGAGCACCCAATGGGAAGTGAGTTTTCTCGTCATGAGCCAGTTGTTGGAGAGTGCGGATAGCCAAAAACGGAGCAGAAGCAGTTCCGTACGTCACCGTGGATAACCTGTAATCACGGGGGGGTTGACCAGGGTCTGGGGACCAAAGTATTCTTTGGAAGTCCCGATCGGCTTCAGCCACCGCAACCTGACGGAACATTTTTATTACGTCAGAGGTAAATACGAATCTGAATTCTCTCCAGTTGGTCAAGATTAGGGATAGGTCGGTCTGTAAAGAGGGCCCCGGTAACAAGAAATCATTGAGGCAAAGTCTCTCGGCCGTTCGTCTCGATGCGTCAAAAACAACCCGAAGCTTCCGCTGCGTGAGCCCCTTTTGAATGACTGGATGGTGGGGTAAGTACCAAGCCCTTTCTGTTTTGATTTCTCCATCAGGAATGAGAGCCATATGGCCAAGGTCAATATATTGCTGCATGAAAAGACGATACTGCTCAGACAGCCACGGATCCCGGTCGAACCGACGCATCAACGAATAATAGGAAGAAAGCGCCAATCCTTTTGTTTGAGCAGCAACCGGCGGGGGTTCGCCCCGTAGAGGAAGTCTAACCACATATCTTCCACTGTTATCTCTAACAGTGGTTGATCGGTACAGAGATTCACACTGCTCTTCGTCGGGAGTGAGTGAAGAGTTAAGTGATGGCACTTCCTCAACATTCCAGAATTTTTTCAATAATTCGTCAAGGTTATCGTTGACTACACAGTGGGAGACCATCCGCGGTATAAACGGGGGTTTGCTTGACTTGGGATTAGGGCAATGCTTGATGCACCCGGAGAAGATCCAGCCAAGCTCTGTGCGTTGTGCCAGGAGTTGAGGCTTACCGACACGCTTGACACCTGATCGCATAATAACGGAATGAACATCGACTCCCAAAATCATGTCAATTCTACCGGGCCTATAAAAGAGTGGATCAGCACATTTCAATTTCAAGAACGGATCTAAGTCCTTGATGGGCAATCGACGCGAGGGAAGATGGTTCGTAGCTCGAGGCAACACAAGGGCTCCGAGTTCGCTACTGATGGGCCTTTGGTCCATGGAATGCAAGTTCAACGAAACGCAATGTTGGGCAATCAGAGATTTTGAAGATCCAACCCCGATTACTGGCACATTAACCTTTGTGCGATACAAACTAAGGGTTTGTACTAAAGATTCTGAGATGAACGTTACTTCCGATCCCTGGTCCAAAAGAGCTCGTGCCCTAACCTTAAAACCTAATGTGCTCTCCAAGAGCACCTGCACTGTCGGTAGCAAAGAAAAACGGACTGAGAAATAAGTCACAGCCGAAAGAGAGGTGACAACACTAGGTCACGGTTCCTGAGGCAAGGTCTTTTGATCAGGCGTCTCGATTATCTTGAGATTAGGTTCCGAACGGACCGGGGAAACGTCAGAGTGTAGCATGGTATGATGAGCACCCTGACATCGTCGGCATGCCCGCTTTGAGGCGCACTGCTTGACCTGATGGCGACCAAGGCAATTGTAACAAAGCCTTAATCGACTTATTTCGCTATGTCTCTCTTTGCTATTCATAGCGCGGAATTTCTCACAGCGCCCGATATAGTGATCATCCGAACAGAGGGGACATTTTGAAGTCATAGATTGGGGAGCAGAAGGCGCCCCGATACCTTGTCGTCTTGCTCTTGATCCTGCGTAATGCGCTCTCACCGGTACTCTAGACCCAGCCGGGAGGTGACGTTTGCCCAGCAAGGTGGATTTCGTGTCGGCCGATTCCGATTCGACCGACAGAAGAGCCTCGATACTACCTTCGAGAAACTCGGACAGTTCCTTAAAGGTCGGCGGCCGCTTTCTAGCCGCCAAGGCACCTTGCGGCGCCCCTTCAGCATGATTCACGCGGGTGCTTAAATGCTTTTCCCACGCTTTTCGCGTCACAGGATCCAAACGCTCGCTTAAAATAACGACCAGGAGGTCGTCCCAAGTATCGACCGGCCTACCCAAATTGCGTAACATACGCACGCTATGGTTCATATCATCGACCAAGGATCGCAATCCGGTTGCGCACTCTTTCCGGAGGGGCGGTGCCTTTATCAGAGGCAGGGTCAAATTGTAAATTTGCAGCCGCAAGTTCGAAAAGCGCTCCTTCAAAGAGTTCCACGTCGACTCATAATTCGTTTCGGATATTGTAACATCTTTGACGAATTCCGCTGCCGGTCCACGCAAACATCCGAGCAAGAATTCTAATTTTACCACGTTTGATAATTGCGGCTTATCGTGAATCAGCGACGAGAACCTATTTTCAAACGCCTCCCAATCTTCAAAACGCCCGGAAAATTTTGGCAAGTTGATTTTCGGCAAATGCACATTATGGCACGAAGTCTGCGTACTTTCGCCCTCTGTGCTTACATGGGAGGTACCAGCGGCCGAGTCCTCTGGCACCATGCGGTCGAGCTCGTCGTTGCATTCGTCGCGAACTGCTTCGGTATTCGCGAACACGGCGCCCGTCAAATAGTCGTCTCCTTCAGCATCGTCACGCATGATGATTTCTTCGTGGCATTTGCAAAAGTCGCTCCAATATCTTCGCAATTTCTCCTGTCGATCGCGAATCATTACTCGACTTATGCGATTGTTGGGTATGGCTCGAAGAGCTGGTAAAATGCGCGAGATATTGTTGGCGCGATCGCGCTGCTGAATTATCAGCTTCCGCGTAGCAACCGGTGCCATTGTCTGTATTAAGAAATAACGTTATATGTAAAAGGAAGAACGCTTTCGCGTGTTTGAAACTACAAAGAGTGCGCCGCTTGACCCGTAGACACTAGGCGACTCGTATTACACACCCCAGCTACAATCGTCACGACCTATTCACCCGTATTAATGCATGCACTCAATTGAATAACGATCACTTATTACAGATTATGTACTAATATACATTGTTTCGGAATCAGGATGAAGTTTTACAAACCGATCAATTAAGTGTCGTTCAACAAAGACTTGTAAATCACTTACCACCGGTCGTTCCCAGCCAATCTCCCACGACATCCGGCTCGAAGGACCAATGTTTTATTCGAAATTATTGTATAAGCGAACTTAAGGCGATGGGATCAGATGTCGCAGAAGTGGGCCTTTGGAATGAACGGTTCACAAAATAAGTAAAGCAACGTTTTAATTTTGATCTTACCAATCAGGAATTTATTTAGATCGTCCTTAGTCTTGAGGGAAAAAACCCCACGAGCGTGGTGGGGAAAACCCTACGAAGACCCTTGACACGCGAACTGGGCGTGTTTCGGGCTCAGCCAATCCTTGTACAAATCGAATATTCATGAATTGAATGTATATTCGTTATAGCAATGAACATAGAGTCCGCAACGCACGCTTGTCACAAAAAATCTTGTCACCGCAAAACTTGTCTCTCGCACGATCAAGAAGCACTCAAACCACACTGCCCGCACCTTACGAATCCCTCTCCTTAAGAGCATCCTAACCCGACCAAATAGCAATTTTTCAAATTATCTGGTTATGAATCAACGGATTTTAAAACAATTTGAACTGGGTATTCCAAGTAATGCAAGGAATGAACGACAAACCTTATTTTTTGAAAAATCGATAAAAAATTATGAAAAAATAAATTGTTATGAACAATTGTTTTCGTAATATGAAAAGTAGGAATTTTTTTCAAAAACGAAAGAATGTCGTCGATTCTGACATTCAAAAGGAATCATATGAATTTGGTCCCAATTAAAAATTTAAAGAAATGTAGTCGTATTTTGAAAAATAAGAAATGTTGTAAAATTGCTAAAATATCTGCTCTGCTTTATCTCGATACAGATAAAACAGAGCAAAAATTAGTTCATCGATTTTCGCATAGGTGGACATTACAAACACACATAAGAATAAAGAAATGTGTGTCGTGTGTGTAGTAGCACACTACACAAAGCGAACGCTTATCGCAAGAAAGAGAGAGAGAGAGAGAGAGAGAGAG
Organism: Sclerodermus sp. 'alternatusi'; assembly: GCA_037305995.1. Taxonomy (NCBI): domain Eukaryota; kingdom Metazoa; phylum Arthropoda; class Insecta; order Hymenoptera; family Bethylidae; genus Sclerodermus; species Sclerodermus sp. 'alternatusi'. Next base: position 37,412 of record JBBEEM010000039.1, read on the forward strand.
AGAGAGAGAGAGAGAGAGAGAGAGAGAGAGAGAGAGAGAGGGAGAGAGAGCGAAGAATAGAAGAGAGAAGGATAAGCAAAAAGTGAAGCTCGTGCATCTCCTCACGACAGCATGAAACTAAGACTTATATTCTCTCTCTCTCTCTCTCTCTCTCTCTCCTCCTCTCGCTCGCTCTTTCTACCACATGCGATGATATTTCATTTTCTGTCTTTGTTTCATGTCTTATCGAAATGAGACAAAGTGCAATACCACTGGCAGATATTTCTCCAGGACCGGCATAATTTAGATTTTTGATGAATAATCCGAAATCGAAATAAATCTCCTATTTTTTGTCCGCGCTGACCGAATGAACAAAGACGCCAAGCGCCTGTGTTTCCGACGGCGGCACAGCGATTCCCCTCTCTCACGTACTTTCTGCTATAAAGAACAGTAACGTGATTGGCTTAAATTTAAAAGAGGGGTGCTTTTTCTCTCTTCTTGATTCTGGAAAATTCTCTACGACACCTCATTGCCAAAGTGAATCCGAACGATCAGGACGTGTTTTTAAGCAATGAATAGGAGATCAATGGTAAGTAGAATGTTAACTTTTCTACTATTATTTTCTTTCTAACTTATTTTTTCTTATTAGCCTAAATTATAAATAGTTTTGCATGTCTTTAGTTATATTTAGTTTCATCCGCTGCATAGTCTTTGTGTGCGGCGGATTGCATCATGAACAGTGCATACGATTCAGTTACGAATAAGTGTTTTATCATTCTTTTTCCAGTAAAGAATATCTAATTTCTTTACAGAAGAACAGAAATATTCTCTACTGGAAATATGAATAGGAAACATATGAAACCGTCAGATTATCGTATGCACCGTTTACGGTGCTTTCATTCTATCCTTTGTTCTTAATTTTAATATTTTTTTTCATTTTTAGAAAACAACGATAGAACAATGGCCGCCACTGCCTACCCCGAGGACCAAACGCAAGGCGCCCGCGCCTTCACCGGGGCCAACACCGGCACCCGCGCCTTCACCGGGGCCAACACCGGCACCCGCGCCTTCACCGGCGCCAGCACCCGCGCCTTCACCGGGGCCAGCACCCGCGCCTTCACCGGGGCCAGCACCCGCGCCTCTACCGGGGCCAGCACCCGCGCCTTCACCGGGGCCAGCACCCGCGCCTCTACCGGGGCCAGCACCCGCGCCTCTACCGTGGCCAGCACCCGCGCCTCTACCGGGGCCAGCACCCGCGCCTTCACCGGGGCCAGCACCCGCGCCTCTACCGGGGCCAGCACCCGCGCCTCTACCGTGGCCAGCACCCGCGCCTCTACCGGGGCCAGCACCCGCGCCTTCACCGGGGCCAGCACCCGCGCCTCTACCGGGGCCAGCACCCGCGCCTCTACCGTGGCCAGCACCCGCGCCTGCGGAAATGAAGGCGATTGTAAGTTTAAATATTCATTAGTAGAAAACATAATATAATAAATTTTTTTTTATTTCAGATTTCCAACATTTTGCAAGAATTGGCCTGTGACAGGAGAAAACGTCGGAGGCAGCAACGGGCTGCCAAACGGCTTGCTGCCAAACAGCAGGGGCAGCTCGGTGCTGTCCCTACGGGACCTGTCACAGGTCAATTTTATGGGCCACCCCCGCAGCCGTACCACCAGCCACCCCCGCAGCCGTACCACCAGCCACCCCCGCAGCCGTACCACCAGCCACCCCCGCAGCCGTACCACCAGCCACCCCCGCAGCCGTACCACCAGCCACCCCCGCAGCCGTACCACCAGCCACCCCCGCAGCCGTACCACCAACCACCCCCGCAGCCGTACCACCAGCCACCCCCGCAGCCGTACCACCAACCACCCCCGCAGCCGTACCACCAACCAACCCCGCAACTATACCAGTATCCACCGCAGCCGTACCAGCCACCCCCTCAACCCACCTACCAGCCACCACCCCAACTCACACATCAGCCAATATACCAGCCGCACCCCCCGCCAAGCTACCACTGGCAACAATCGCAATAAGTTTAAAAATAAATAAAAAATAAAGTTATACATATATATAAATAAAGTCTATTTTATTCTCCTATAACATTATTAGTTTAATATTTAAAATATAATGAAATTATTAAAAAATGGTGCCTCGACAGTATAAAAAATAAGGAAACATATTATGAAAAATAAAATATAATATAAAATTATAATAACACGTGTTGTCATTTCACCATTTTGCAATCAGAAGTTTTAATTTAAAAAATACTTATAATAATTCTATTAGATAGGCAAAGACGGTTAGTTAGCTAAAGTCAGATAACATCACTCTCTCTTGCTTCAACCAACTGACTGTCTTTCTATAACTAATAGCATCTTTGTTATTTATCTTTAAAACTAAGCTTCAGATTGAAAAATGGTACATAAAAAATCTTCTTCAAATTACCCCGTTTACAATCGGTTAGAGGTTCCAAGGAGATCATTATTACACCCCATGTATCTAATGTTTTTGCGCGAAAAAGCTGACACCGCGATAACACAATAATCAAGAAACAGTGTCGAGTAGTGTCATCGACAAAAATTGAAAATTAGTGTTGTTTGCGGTGTTTTTTTTTTATTTGGACTTATATACATAAAGTGACAGAGGTAAGTTTATCATAATTTGTTATAATTATTTAAGAAATGTTTTATGTCATTCGATAAAAGATGGAAAAACACGTGATGTAGGTTATGTTTCGTAAAAATATAAATAACATCATCGTTCATAGAACTTGAACATTAATTAATTTCATGTTTCCTTTATTTAATATATTTTTTGACGATTGTTCATTATTCCATCTTTTATCTGAACGTCAATTATTTATTTATAAGAAAATAAATTATTTACTGTAATTGACGTTTCTCTGATACTTTATACGTCAAGCACTGAATAATTTATTTCCTTTTCATTAGACAATTATTCTAACTAATTAGAGTAATTGTTCAAAGAGGTAAGTGTTTTCTTATAGATTTTCAAATAAATGTTTATGCGTTTGTCAAGCTTACTTGCACGAACATATAAACATTTTATGACAGAATGCTTGCATGACGTATGTGTGTGCCATGTGGTATGCCTCATGTAAAGCGCGCCTGCGTGTGTGTGTGTGTGTGTGTGCGTGTGTTGATCTTCTGAGCATGAACATGTGCATGATGCATGTGTTTGTTGCGTATCATGTCGTGTCTGTGTCTCTGTATGTGTGTTGGCGCATGTGCTTGCGTGCATATTTCGTTTTTATGTATGTATGCATGTATGTACTATGATTCTGTAACTGTATGATAAATCTGTAAACAATTTAAAGTAAATTAATAAAAAGAATGGTTAGAGAGTAGAATATTTATTTGTTGATCTAAAAAAAAATAAATTATTAAATTCAAGAAAACATACATTTTGACACAGAGAAGTGAAAATACAGGGTGTAAGAATGACATGGTTCGAAATTTTAAGGGGTTGTAGAGGGAGTGATTCTAAGACGATGTTTCATTTACCACATTTTAATCTGAAGCTTAGTTTTTGAGATATTTAATGATAAAGGTGCTATTAGTTAGACAGAGACGCTCCGATAGTTGAAGTGAGATGGCGCCATTCTGTCTCGCTCTAACTATCGGAGCGTCTCTGTCTAACTAATAGCACCTTTGTCATTAAATATCTCAAAAACTAAGCTTCAGATTAAAATGTGGTAAATGAAACATCGTCTTAGAATCACTCCCTCTACAACCCCTTAAAATTTTGAACCATGTCATTGTAACACCCTGTATGTACCATTATTCCAAGCAATATTGGTAAATTATTTCTCTCTCTCTCTCTCTCTCTCTCTCTCTCTCTCTCTTACTCAAACACCCTGTATGTTTAAAAATGCATGTTTTCTTTCAATGATAATTTATTATTTTAAAAATACCAAACACATGTCAACTAATAAATATTCTGCTCAACAATCACTTTTATTTATTGTGACAATTGTTTACAAATTTATTTACTTTGAATAATGTGCGGTAATTATTATGTCATTATAATTACAATTACTATTGTTTTTAAATAATTTTGAAGATTTCATTATTATTATTACTTTTATTATTATTATTGTATAATAATAATAATCTTAATAATAATTAATAAATACTAATATAAATAAATGAAATAATTGATTATTATTATTAATAATTTATTATTATAATAATAATAAGAAATTAAATACTCATAAGTATTACACTTTTTCTTTGTAATTGTAATTATAATCTCAATAGCATAACGTTCAGTCCTTATTATCTATAAAATTTATGAACAATTTTTTCTCTCTTTTTTTAGAACAATCTACTATGGGGAAAAAGAAAGAGAGAGGAGTTCTCCACCTTTCAAATAGGAGATTGTCTAGGAAGCAACAGTGTAAAAGGATTCAGGCTCGTTTGCGCGAGGAAAAGGCGAAACGAGGTAAGGAGGAAAATATCGGCAGCGAATCATATTCTGAAAAGAATATTAATGTTATCACTGCCGATAACTCCGAAGAATCTTTTTCATATAGTACATTTAGTGTAACGCAAACAGGACTTAGCGAAGAAAGCGTTTTTACTATTGAAAAAGAAAAAGATGAAAACGCTGATATCGCTATGTTAAATGTTTGCGAGGGTCGGCGAATCGTGGACCTCACTTTCCTTCTGTCAGAAATACAAAGAGTTTACACTGAGCACTGTCGAGGAATAGAGTGCAGATTTGCAGATTGGAAACTGCAAAAAACGATTCGCCGAGGCCTTCTGACCCAACTGTTCTTTCGTTGTGACATGTGTCATTATACGAATAGCGTTTGGTCAGAACCTACTGACGATGCAGACATGCTAGATGTTAATAAAGGTGCAGTTGCTGGTACTGTTACAAGTGGAATCGGTTATTCCCAACTACAGGAAGTGCTAGCATCTATGAACATTCCATGCATGTCTGCAAAAACGTTCAGTAAATGCATGATTGAAACGATTGATGATTTCACTAAAACGGCTTTGAGCGAGATGAAATCAGTTGGTGAAACTGAGAAGCGATTAGCCGTTGAAAAAGGAGAAATCATCAATGGTATACCATATATTACTGTGGCCGTGGATGGCAGTTGGTCTAAACGATCATACGGAACAAATTATAACTCCTTATCAGGAGTTGGCGCGATTGTCGGATGCCGTACAGGCAAGATTTTGTTTATCGGAATTAGAAATAAACATTGCGCCATTTGTGACGATACAAGATCGACATCCAACGATAATCTTCCACGACCACATAAATGTTTTAAAAATTTTAATAGAAATAAAACCTCTGCTAGCATGGAATCAGATTCCATAGTAGAAGGTTTTAATAAGTGCATTGAACAACACGGATTAATTTATAGAACATTTATTGCCGATGGCGATAGTAATGTTCATAAAGCAATCCGTGACAATGATCCTTACAGAGAGCAAATGGTTCAAGTACAAAAAATAGAATGTACAAACCATTTGCTCCGTAATTTATGTAAGAAATTGAGAACTATTTCGGAAACAACCCAACCGATGGGTCAGAGAAAGGCTGGATTTTATCAGATACGGAATCTGATAAAAAGCAATATTCTTAAAATTCGTGAAGCAGTTGAAACTGCAGCAGTTTCACGACGAAACGAAAACAGTTCTCAAGTTCAGAAAGAATCAGAATTGCAGAAGGATATTTTAAATATCCCCAAACATTTGTTTGGTGAGCACCAAAGATGCGAAGGCCGCTCGTACAGACCGAAGTGCAACGAAATAAAAATTAATTCTATACCGCATTTAAAAGTGCACGGTCTGTACCCAAAAATAGAAGCAGCCATTCGCTATGTAGCTGCTCATTCTGCAAGTCTGATTATAAATAGTAATAATAATCTAGTGGAGTCTTTTAATTCAATAATTTGTAAAACGATTGCCGGAAAAAGACTCCACTTCGGCTCGCGAGGGTCCTACAATGCTCGCGTAAATGCAGCTGTCCTGCAATACAATACCCAAGAAGCTTTGTCGAGCTTCTATAAAGGGTCTTGTAAGAATATTCCTTCAAATGTAAGCATAATGGAGAATCGACGACAGAAAAAAATAGCCCAAAATAAAGAAAATCGCGCTTTCAAAGTTCCTCGAACTGTGATTCGCGACGTCACAGACGATAAGAATAGTTATTATGGGCTGCAGTCGCAAAAACCTGACCTACCAGAAGAAGTTTTCGATCGTTTGCGCGAGGACCATTATCAGAAATTGTATGATAATGGTCAAAATGCGAAACAGATCGAACGCGAAACAGTAGATCAGGCAGATTCTCCATTATGGACGACCATACGTAAAGACATGCTGACAGCATCAAATTTTGGAAAAGTATGCCGAAAACGAGATACAACGTCTTGCGCGCGTACTGTAAAAGAAATTTTATTTCCACCAATTTTTGATTCTGCGGCAATGCAATATGGTCGTGAAAATGAAGGAATAGCAAGGGAAAATTTGGAAAAAAAGATGAATAAGCCCATTAGGAAATGTGGCTTATTTATTGATAACAAATTTCCCTTTTTAGGTGCTTCTCCCGACGGTCTAATTGACGATGACGGACTAGTAGAGATAAAGTGTCCGTCATCAGCAGAGAATATGACAGCGGAAGAAGCACTTAAAAAAATTGCTCACTTGAAAAATGTAATTGTGACGAAAAATAATAAATCAGAAATGAATATTCGTCACGATTATTACTATCAAGTGCAAGGACAACTGCATATAAGCGGCAGGCAGTATTGCATGTTTACTGTATGGACACCCAAGAGCATGATTTCTATTTGTGTCAATAAAAATCAAGAATTTTGGGACAATCAAATGCAATCAAAACTGATAAAGTTTTACGAGTATTGTCTTCTTCCAGAAATTCTTGATAGCAGACACATTAGAAATATGGCAATTCGTGAACCACGCTTTATCTTGGAAGCTCAAGATAAAGCGCGGATAGAAAAAATGGAAAAAGAAAAGAATAGTCAAAATAGAAAAAGAAAAAGTACTTGCTTGGATTTAGATTCAAAACCGAAAATTGGTGAAGACGAAGATTGCTGTATAGTTCAAGTTTGCATGTCGGATAAACGGAACGACATGCAACATAAATTTCTTGATGCAGCTAATGCCTCTTTAGAGGATATAGAAAAAAATGTCTTACCAATTGATGGAAAATTGAATGATGAATCCTTGGACAGGTTTCTTCGCGTTATAAGAGAAACATCTGATTTTGAGACACATAGTGTTTTATATATAGCTTACAAGCAATTTATTAAAGCAAGCTCAAAATCAAAAAGTTTGCAAATAATTGGAGGAAATTGTTCGGATCACTGGAGATGTATTTTCTTCGATAGCTGCAAATTATATGTGTATGATAGTTTACCCTTATGCACATATGATAAGCTTACGAAGGAAGAATTGGAATACATCTCCTTGCGATATCCTTCGGTTAAAAAATCAGATATGATTTTTCCGAAGGTTCACACGCAACCTGACTGTTGGAGTTGCGGTATTTATGCTGCTGCATTCGCAACGACAATAGCTTTGGGAAAAGATCCGAGCAATAAACAATATTGCAATGATGTTTCTCTTATGAGAAAGCACTTCGTTGAAATAATAAAAAATAATGAATTATCCGAATTTCCGGAGTGCTGAAACATTATTCTTACTTTTTCTTTAGATTTGGCTATTTCTTTTTCCAGATTAATTTTTTTTGTATGTTATGGAGTGACGAGTTACTTGGTTGCGTCACACGATAATGAGCGTGGATGGGGCTCATTATAATATTATCATAAGTTACATATTGATCATATTTTATAAGAAATAATAAGCAATATATATTTTAACTAATTTTTTATTTAAATATATATATATATATCACTGTTACTTTTTTCATAATTCAGTTCTTTATTATTTCTTATTTATATGTTTAAATAGAAAACGCTGGTGCCGAACTTACATCAATTTCTGCAGAGGAAATTGATAGTAAAAAGTTCGGCTAAAAAGCAGTGTTAGTAATTTTTATTTAATTTTTTTGCATGTTTCTAGTCTCCTCCGAATAACACGTTATCCATGACTACCTCACACTAGTGAGAGGAACATGATGAACGTGAAATCGTGATCAGCTGTTTTAACTAATATGCTGATTGCGGGTGGAGGAGACATGCGTACAAGATATATACATATATACATTATATATATATATATATATATATATATATATATATCTAATGTACGTATTTAGAAAACACGCTGGTGCCGAACTTACATCAATTTCTGCAGAGGAAATTGATAGTAAAAAGTTCGGCTAAAAAGCAGTGTTAGTAATTTTTATTTAATTTTTTTGCATGTTTCTAGTCTCCTCCGAATAACACGTTATCCATGACTACCTCACACTAGTGAGAGGAACATGATGAACGTGAAATCGTGATCAGCTGTTTTAACTAATATGCTGATTGCGGGTGGAGGAGACATGCGTACAAGATATATACATATATACATTATATATATATATATATATATATATATATATATATCTAATGTACGTATTTAGAAAACACGCTGGTGCCGAACTTACATCAATTTCTGCAGAGGAAATTGATAGTAAAAAGTTCGGCTAAAAAGCAGTGTTAGTAATTTTTATTTAATTTTTTTGCATGTTTCTAGTCTCCTCCGAATAACACGTTATCCATGACTACCTCACACTAGTGAGAGGAACATGATGAACGTGAATTCGCGATCAGTTGTTTAAATAATACGCTGATTGTGGGTGGAGGAGACAGAAACAAAACATATATATATATATATATATATACATACATATATATATATATATTCATTGTACACACACACACACACATATACATTTATATATTATATATATATTTAATATATATATATGTGTGTGTGTGTATACGTAATGTATAACATTATTTTTCTCAAGCATAGCTCAGAGACAAGGTCGGCGCTATAGGCGAAATATATATATATATATATATATATATATATTAGCCGCCTCATAAGACGGTAGCTATGCTTGAGAGGGATTTAGGGGGGGGGGGATGGCTGCTGAGTGGGGGACCGCTACAGGCCTCACTCAGCATGTATTTAAAATTTTAATTTTATTTATAGGCACGGTGGCGCTAGGCACTGAGTTTAGCTCAGACACGAACCAAGCCAGTGCCCGCCACTGAAATTTTTTTTTCGGGTAAGGGAATGCTCTTAACCCCACTCCTCCTCCTTGAGGACTTGCCCCACCCATCGGGCCTAGTCTAGAACGCGGGCCGCGAATTTCAAATAGGCCCCGGGAACTATGATCCAACAGCCGATGTACATATACCCAAAGATAAAAGCGTGTGGAATAAGATGTCTCCTGAGTTTCATAGAACTCTTTCTGACATTTTTTCCATAAGAAAATGATTCGCATACAACAACAAAAGCTATACGTGAAAATAATCAAGGAAAGAGGGTTTGGGGAAAAAAACTCGTAACTCCATTCAAAGTAAGTGACCATTCAAAGTAGCACATATTTTGAAGGTTGGGTTCCTAAGACTATTTTGAGGAGTCTTTCTTATTGGCAGTTTTTGATATTAAGTTTCATTTTGAAGCGAGATAGATTAGCGCCATCTCATTTCAACTATCAGAGAGTCTGTGTCTAACTTATGGCATTTTTAAATCGTTAAATATCTGGAAAATGAATCTTCAGAGCTAAAAATACTAACAGAAAAAAATTCTTAGAATAGTGTCAGGAACGACCCTTCAAAAAATGTCCCCTTCTTTTCCGGACACCTTGCAGAAATAATTATTTCATTGCTTTACGTCGAGTTGAAAAGTCTAAAACTGATTCGAATACAATGTATCTAATGGTAACTAGATACTTTACATACATACATTCTGAGAGCGTAGACAGGGATGGTCTAGTAGGCATATTTAATTTTCGAGAAAATAAGGAAGATCCATTTTAACGTTTTCAAATGGAAATGCAAGCTCACAAGGATCTCATGAAAGATTTAGGCAGACTTGCCAGACGGACTATTCTAGCGCATGCGCAGTATGACTTCCACTTATTTCAATCCCCACCACGTTAGGGTCGTCGATAGAGAAACCAGTCGCCCAGTAGCAATAAAAAATTGTTTGAATTTTATATTTTGTGTATGATCTTATGATTTTAAATGAAAATATGAAATTTTTTATAAAAAAGATTTATATTATTGATAAAAGAAATTATTAAAATAAATATATTAAAATTTTCCCAACAGTATGTATGTTGTAAAAGTAATTTTATTAAAAAATATTTTAAATATAAAAAATAAAATTTTGTATATTTAACTGTATATGTTATTATTTTATATCAGCTGATTTACATTTTAAATATAATTATAAATTTTCCAGCGTATGCCAAGTGTGTATATATATATATTCTAAGAATAGGGCATTTTAATTAACGCAGCCGATACTGCCTTCTGAGTTAGTAGGAGGAGCAACCAGAAAAAGTCATACTGCGCATGCGCCAGAATAGTCCATCTGGCAAGTCTGGATTTAGGACAGCAGCAGCAACTGGAGAAATAGCAAGAGCGTCAGCAACAGATACGGCAGCAGCATCGACCATTCTTTGACTTATCACACATACAAGAAATGAGTAAAAATGTAAACGAGACTTAGGCAATTATAATTAATGCGTTTAATAAAGAAAATACGATACAGCTGCTGCAATGCAAGATGCGAAATTGCAATAAGAAAAAGTGCCATTTTGCAATGATACGAATCAACGTTACATCAAAAAAAGGACAAATTATTAGGCCAAACTAATGACCGGTATTATATGAGTGATGCCTATTTCAACACGTTACAATTCACCACGTAACAATTCACTACGTAACAATTCAACACGTTACTATTCAACACGTTACTATTCAACATGTTACTATTCGACACGTAATTATTCGACACAGAACTATTCAACACTGTAACACGCAAACTAACGCTTCTCTGAGGCTGGGTGAAACCCCCAGAGAATGTCGCGGCACAAATAAATTCCCTCCGACCGACTCGGAGAGGTACGAGACCGTAGGGTGGGATTCTATGGAGACGCGGAAATGACCTTGGCGAACTAATAAGCAAAATAGAATAATTATAAACTTAAGATTTATTCAAACGCTACCGATTCCGCTCGCTCGCAAATAAATACAAATATAATCCGAAATAAAATTATACAATACAACAAGCCCTACTTCAGAATCGGGAGCGCCCGCGCGCTCGTTCGAACGCGCTGTCCCTAATCCCCGGTGCACTCGCGAAGACGCGACAAGTCGAAAACTCCCTGTTCCCTGGCAGAGATCACCCAATCCTTCAGGAGGGGACTATCCAACCTGAGGGCCGGATGTTTCGACTCACACCGGTGCGCCCTGGATGAGTCTCGCTTGACTCTCCGGCGCTATGAGGTGGCTAGCCTCCGCGGGTAAAATACACGGATCTTTACAGACAAGGCAAAAGGGGTTTTCGTCACGTGAAATGGCGCTCCACTCACAGTAATCGCAGCGTCCGCTTAAATTAGGGTTCGCAGCTCCTCCTTCCTTGATGCTCGCCCTCCGCAGGATCCCTCGGTGGCCTGATTCGTTCTCCTCTTGGTCCACTTGACCCTCACAGACCGTCCAGCTCCACCGGTGCACTCCGCCACAGGATACTGCACGCACGCACGATCAACCCACGCAATTAACAACAAACTCGCAGATAAATCGAAAGATCCGGTATTTCGCCGAAACGTTGACTCTTCGAAGTCTTACGTTGAAGTGAGGGAAATTCGTTGAACTGCAGTTTGACAGTTCAATTTTCCCTCACCAGTCAAAATATATCTTTTTAAACTTTTGTTATGGCTGAGGAAATCGGTTCAGCCCTGTATTAGGCGAGGCACTAGTGAGCGAGACAAGGACAGCCTCTGCTACACTCGGCCGTCGGATAGCGCACAGTTCGGCCTATTGCTATCTCACTCCGACTTACCGAGACCGCCAGCTGATCCAGACAATCAGCATAAGCGCCTCGGTGCCGAGGGTGCTCAACCTATTCTTGGTCCTCCGATTAGAACCAAGAATCGGTCGGGAATGCTGTAACGATTTTTACATCGTTACAACACAAATTGTTTAAACATTTATTTCGCTAGATTCATATTCGACACGTTACAATTCGACACGTTAGATTCAACACGTGCAATATGGCAATATTTAGTTGCACATTTTATAATAACATGTGTATAAGGATGATTAGTTCTAAGTAGTTAACACCTGGGGGTGTGTGTGGTTAACTCGTCTGTATTTGTTAATGTGTTAAATCGCATATCATAACACTTAAAAATTTCGTGTCGAATTGTAACGTGTCGAATAGTAATGTATCGAATATAAATCTAGCTAAATAAATGTTTAAACAGTCAGTGTTGAATAGTTCTGTATCGAATAATTACGTGTTGAATATAACGTGGTGAAAAGTAACGTGTTGAATTGTTTCGTGTCGAATTGTAACGTGGTGAAAAAGGAGAACTGTTTGGAGGGGTGACTCCTGACGCATATCTAAGAACTTTTCACCCCTTGGAATTTTTTAATTTAGGGCCTCCTTTTTAAATTATTAATGTTTTTCTGTACGAAATCGTGATTGGCCCTCGTTCGCGGGCTAGCATCAGCTGGCGCGGTCGCGCGCTGTGACGTAAGCAGCACAGCGCCGTAGCCAGCGTAAAAAAGGTGCTACGTCGCCCCGAGGCACGCAAATACATAAAAAATGTTTATAATCACATTCGCACAGTTATTAATATTTTATTGTTGCCCAAATTATTCAATTAAAAATCTATCAAATAGATGTTAATGAAAATCAAATAATGTTTTTCATGAAATAAGTGAATTAACAGTTGTTTTAATGAAAAAAAATAACAAGTATCATGGGTCCATGCTAATTATTCAATTAACGTCTATTTGATAGATTTTTAATTGAATAATTGGGCAACAATAAATTATTAATAACTGTGCGAATGTGATTATAAACATTTTTTAAGACCAGCTGCCCTCCACGGCCACAGTAATGTAAGGAGTGCCATTGATGATTTCTCCTTTTTCAACGGCTAAATGCCTTCTCAGTTTCACCGACTGATTACATCTCGCTCATCGTTGTTTTAATGAAATCATCAATCACTTCTTCCATGCTATTACTGAACGTTGTTGCAGACATGCATGAAATGTTCATATCTGCTAACACTTCCTGTAGTTTAGAACCCCCTAAAAAACATCCCGATGTAAAAAAATACGCCAAGTAGTTATCCCCTTCTAAAAACCCCCTTATTCAAAAAATATATATTATTTATACACTTATTTAATGAATTCTCTTAATAAAGGTATAACAATAAAAAGAATATATTTATTTGAAATATATAGTCACTACAAAAAATACATTATTTTTCTTATCTTGTTAAAAAGTATTGAAATCGTATATAGAATAAATCCAAGTATGTAATCTTTATTTATTCTCAGCATATAATTTATAAACAATATGTATAAAAAAGAGAAACTGCATTTGAAATGCAGATAGTTTATAAACAAATTGCATAAAAGCTTTTTATATATAGTTTATAAACAATATGTTTATAATTTTTTTATACAGAACTTGGCGAGCCTCCATGCTTTTTTAAATAACATTTGATTTTACTTTAAATCCTGCCGACAAATTCTCTGCTCTTGTCCTGTAGCAACTACGAATTCCTGCCAACGAATTTTCTCTTCTTTTCATGTAATAAGAACGAATGCATGTCGCTCGACGAATTTTCAAATGTTTTCATATAGCAGTTATGAAATTATAACATTTTCCTATATATTATAAGAAGTGAGATATTTTTAATTAACATGATTATTGTGTGTCATTTAAAAAAGCATGGAGGCTCGCCAAGTTCTGTATAAAAAAATTATAAACATATTGTTTATAAACTATATATAAAAAGCTTTTATGCAATTTGTTTATAAACTATCTGCATTTCAAATACAGTTTCTCTTTTTTATACATATTGTTTATAAATTATATGCTGAGAATAAATAAAGATTACATACTTGGATTTATTCTATATACGATTTCAATACTTTTTAACAAGATAAGAAAAATAATGTTTTTTTTGTAGTGACTATATATTTCAAATAAATATATTCTTTTTATTGTTATACCTTTATTAAAAGAATTCATTAAATAAGTGTATAAATAATATATATTTTTTGAATAAGGGGGTTTTTAGAAGGGGATAACTACTTGGCGTATTTTTTTACATCGGGATGTTTTTTAGGGGGATTTCACTAATTTTTGTAAGTTAGCGTTGAAAATTTATAATATTTTCAATAGTATCTCCAACTATTTAAGTTCATATCACGTATTTCCTTATATCAAGCTCTATGACGTCATGTTGTAACGTCCTTAATAAAAAGTTTTCAAGTGATAGGAAAAGTTAAAATTTATATTTTTTTCAAATTATTTCCATCTATTTAAGTTCGGAACAAGTATTTCGCTATTTCATGCTCTATGACGTCACGCTCTGACGTCACTAGTGACAGATTTTCAAAAGGTGCCAAAAGTCAAAAATAGTAATTATTTATAATATATTTTTCAAGTTATTTGCATGTATTTTGATTCGGAAGAATATATTCCGCCATATAAAGCTATATGACGTCACGCACTGTAATCAGCCATGGCAGATTTTCAAGGGTGGCTAAAAGTAAATATTTATAATATTTTTTTTAATTATTTCCATCTCTAATTATGTTCGGAGAACATATTTCGCTATTTCATGCCCTATGACGTCATACTCTGATGCCTCTAATTGTAGATTTTCAAGTGTGGCGAAAAGTAAAAATTTATAATATTTTATTCAAATTTTTTACATCTATTTAGGTTCGGAACACGTATTTCGCTATTTCATGCCATAAGACGTCACACACTGACGTCACTAGTGGCATGTTTTCAAAAGGCGCGAAAAGTAATAAATAATAATAATTTTTAACATTATTTCCGACTATTTAGATTCGGAACATGTTATTTCGCGATATATAGCCATATGACGTCATGCTATGACGTCTCTAATGCTACGTTTTCAAGACGCTCGAAAATTGATAAACAATGAAAATTTAGAATTTTCTGTCGCATTACTTCCGACTATTTTTGTCGAAATACAATATTTCTCGATATGTAGCCATATGACGTCACTCTCTGACGTCACTAATACTACGTTTTCAAGTATTACGAAAAGTAAATAAAAAATAATAATTAATTAATAATTAAATAATATTACTCATTTATTATTACAATTATTCGCAAATGCCAATGGTTAATTTATAAAAATGAAACAATAATTTATTAATTATTAAGTAGTTTTATTAATGTTTAGTTTATTTATAAAAATAATATGAATAATAAATATAATAAATAAAAAAATTAATTTACATTATAAAGGTATATCATTTTCAACACTATTTCCGATAACATAGGCTAAGAACACGGTATTTCGCTATAGCTGTGTTTATGACGTCACGCTCTGACGTCACTAATGGCACGCTTTCAAGCGGTGCGAAAAAGATGGAGATGGAGACGACGACGACGACGACGATGACGACGACGGAACTGAGCATACACTTTTCAAAAATTGAAAAATTGAAAAAATTATGCAACTGCACTTTTTATGCATTTTAGTGCATTTATACGAAATTTTTTTTCTTTTTTTTTTTTTTCGTTAATAAGTTTCAGAATGTGTCAAAACATATTTTGGCGTTAAAATTTCTTCAAAAAATTGACCCAAAATTTTTAATGTTTCGGGAAAAGGATACTCGGTGTCTCGCGTACAGTAGCACATGACGTGACTGTAAGGCTATACTACTTGGCGCGAGACTCTACCGAGTCTCCTGATATCCAGTACCACTTGTAACAGTATCAGCAACAACAGCTTTATTAACATTTAGCACGTCTGCATCTTCAGTAGGTTCTGACCAAACGCTACTCGTGTAATGACACATGTTACAACGAAAGAAGAGTTGGGTCAGAAGGCCTCGGCGAATCGTTTTTTACAGTTTCCAAACTGCAAATCTGCACTCTATTCCTCGACAGTGTTCAGTAAACACTCTTTGTATTTCAGAGAGGAGGAAAGTGAGGTCCACGATTCGCCGACCCACGCAAACATTTGACATAGCGATATCAGCGTGTTTTTTTTTTCCATTTCGAAAGTAAAAACGCTTTCTTCGCTAAGTCCTGTTTGCGTAAAACTTAAACTATCACATGCAAAATATATTTCGGAACTATCAGCAGCGATAACATCAATCTTCTTTTCAGAAGATGATTCGCTGCTGATAGTTTCCATCTTACCCCGTTGCGCTTTTTCGTCGCGCAAACGAGACTGTATCCTTTTGCACATTTGTTTCCTCGACAATCTCCTACTGGAAAGATGGAGAACTCCTCTGTTTTTCCTTTTCCCCATAGTTTGATTGCACTAAAAAAAGGGAGAAAAAATTGTTAATAAATTTTATAGAAAATAAGGAATAAACGTTATGCTTTTGAGATTATAATTATAATAACAAAGAAAAAGTGTAATACTTATGAGCATTTCATTCCTTATTATTATTCTAACAATAATAATAATAATCTTCAAACCGACATTAAAAAGCAATAGGAATTTTAATTATAATGGCATCATAATTATCACACGTTATTCAAAGTTAAATAAATTTTTAAACAATTGTTAAAATGAGTAAATAAAAAAAGTGATTTTAGAGCAGACTATTGACTAGTTGACATGTTTTTGGAATTTGTAAAAAAAGGCAGTTTTAATAAATAATTAACATTCAAAGAAAACATGCATTTTTATACACAGATAAATGAGAATATAAAAAATATGTTTTATAGATAAGGTAAACATTATTAAACCCTCAAAATTTAATGAAAATCGGTCCATAAATGAAAAAGTTACAGCGTGCTGAAGATTCAAAAATATAATTTTTATTTATATACAGGGTGTAACACAATGTTGTTAGGAGAAATTGGAGTTGTAGAGGGAGTGATTGTAAGACGATTTTCCATTTACCACATTTTAATCTGAAGCTTAGTGTTTGAGATATTTCATGATAAAATTACTATTAGTTAGACAGAGACAGTTAGATAGTTGAAGGGAGACAGAATGGTGTTATCTCACTTCAATCAATTGACTGTCTCTGTCTAACTAATAGTAATTTTATCATGAAATATCTCAAACACTAAGCTTCAGATTAAAATGTGATAAATGGAAAATCGTCTTACAATCACTCCCTCTACAAACCCCAATTTCTCCTAACATCATTGTGTTACACCCTGTATATAAATAAAAATTAGACAGGGTGTCTGGAAAAAAAGGAGACATATTTTGAGGGGTGGTTCCTGACGCAATTCTAAGAACATTTTTTGTCTTGGTATTTTTTGATTTAAAGCTTTATTTTTGAGATATTCAACGATAAAAATGACATTAGTTAGACAGAGACACTCCGGTAGCTGAAGCGAGACAGAGTGGCGCCATCTCACTTTAACTATCGAAGCGTCTCTGTCTAACTAATGGCAAATTTATCATTGAATATCTTAGAAATAAAGCTTTAAATCAAAAAATGCCAAGAGAATAAAGTTCTTAGAATAGCCTCAGAAATCACCCCTCAAAAAATGTCTCCTTTTTTTCTGGACACCCTGTATTTTTGATCTTCAGCACGCTGTAACTTTTTCATTTATGGACCGATTTTCATGAAATTTTGAGGGTTTAATAATGCTTACCTTATCTATAAAACATATTTTTTATATTCTCATTTATCTGTGTATAAAAATGCATGTTTTCTTTGAATGTTAATTATTTATTAAAACTGCCTTTTTTTACAAATTCCAAAAACATGTCAACTAGTCAATAGTCTGCTCTAAAATCACTTTTTTTATTTACTCATTTTAACAATTGTTTAAAAATTTATTTAACTTTGAATAATATACGAATACTTTTTGGACTCACAGTGCATATATGCATATATACATAAATACGAAATACGCACGCAAGCACACGCACATAAAGAGACACAGACACAACACGCACGCAAGCACACGCATACATACGTACATAGACATTAACACACATTCATGCTCAGAAGAATCGCAGCACGACACACACACATACATGGGAACACAGACTCGCTTTCCATGGGGCATAGCACATGACACAAACATACGCCATGCAAGAAGTCTGTCATATAATGTTTATACGTTCGTGCAAGTAAGCTTGACCAACGCATAAACATTTATTAGAAAATGTAAAAGAAGATACTTACTTCTTTGAGCAATTCCTCTTATTACTTAGAATAATTGTCTAATAAAAAGGAAATAAATTATTCAGTGCTTGACGTGTTTATAAGTATCAGGGAAACGTCAAGTACAGTAAATAATTTATTTTCTTATAAATAAATAATTGAGGTTCAGATAAAAGACGGAATAATGAACAATCTTCCAAAAATATATTACATAAAGGAAGCATATCAAATTCATTAATATCCAAGTTCTATGAACGATGATGTTATTTATATTTTTACGAAACATAACCTACATCACGTGTTTTTCCATCTTTTATCGAATGACATAAAACGTTTCTTAAATAATTATAACAAATTATGATAAACTTACCTCTGTCACTTTATATAAGTTCAAATAACAAAAAAAAACACCGCAAACAACACTAATTTTCAATTTTGGTCACAGGCAATACTCGACACTGTTGACTGATTCTTGTGTTATCGCGGTGTCAGCTTTTTCGCGCAAAAACATTACATACATGGGGTGTAATAATAATCTCCTTGGAACCCCTAACCGATTGTAAAAGGGGTATGTTGAAGAAGATTTTTTATGTACCATTTTTCAATCTGAAGCTTAGTTTTAAAGGTAAATAACAAAGATGCTATTAGTTATAGGAAGACAGTCAGTTGGTTGAAGTAAGAGAGAGTGATGTTATCTGACTTTAGCTAACTAACCGTCTTTGTCTATCTAATAGAATTATTATAAGTATCTTTTAAAGTAAACTTCTGATTGAAAAATGGTGAAATGACAACACGTGTTATTATAATTTTATTTTATATTTTATTTTTCATAATATGTTTTCTTATTTTTTAAACTGTCGAGGCTCGATTTTTTAATAATTTCATTATATTTTAAATATTAAACTAATAATGTTATGGGATAATAAAATACACTTTATTTAACTTTTTTTTTTATTTTTCATAACCTATTGAGGTTGTTGGTAGTGGTAGGTCGGCTGGTGGTGCGGCTGGTACATTGGCTGTTGGTGGGGTGGCTGATAGGTTGGTTCGGGGGGGTGGCTGATAGGCGGGTTGGGGGGGTGGCTGGTACGGCTGCGGTGGATAGTGGTATGGTTGCGGTGGCTGGTGGTATGGTTGCGGTGGCTGGTAGAATGGTTGCGTTGGCTGGTGGAACTGTTGCGGTGGCTGGTGGAACTGTTGCGGAAATGGTTGGTTGTATGGCTGCGGGGGTGGCCCATAAAATTGACCTGTGACAGGACCCGTAGGGACAGCACCGAGCTGCCCCTGCTGTTTGGCAGCAAGCCGTTTGGCAGCCCGTTGCTGCCTCCGACGTTTTCTCCTGTCACAGGCCAATTCTTGCAAAATGTTCGAAATCTGAAATAAAAAAAAATTTATTATATTATGTTTTCTACTAATAAATATTTAATTAAAAACTTACAATCGCCTTCATTTCCGCAGGCGCGGGTGCTGGCCCCTGTGAAGGCGCGGGTGCCGGTGGTGGCCCCGGTAGAGGCGCGGGTGCCGGTGTTGGCCCCGGTGAAGGTGCGGGCGCTCTACGCTTTGCCCTTGGGGTAGGCAATGGCGGCCATTTTTCGACCTTAGTTTTCTAAAAATGAAAAAAAAATATTAAAATTAAGAACAAAGGATAGAATGAAAGCACCGTAAACGGTGCATACGATAATCTGACAGTTTGATATGTTTCCTATTCATATTTCCAGTAGAGAATATTTCTGTTCTTCTATAAAGAAATTAGATATTCTTTACTGGAAAAAGAATGCTAAATACACTTATTCGTAACTGAATCGTATGCACTGTTCATGATGCAATCCGCCGCACACAAAGACTATGCAGCGGATGAAACTAAATATAATTAAAGGCATGCAAAACTATTTATAATTTAGACTAATAAGAAAAAATAAGTTAGGAAGAAAATAATAGTAGAAAAGTTAACATTCTACTTACCATTGATCTCCTAGTCATTGTGTAGAATTGGGTAAAGCACGTCTTCTCTTTAACACTTTCACTTTGGGAATGAGGTGTCGTAGAGAATTTTCCAGAATCAAGAAGAGAGAAAAAGCACCCCTCTTTTAAATTTAAGCCAATCGCGTTACTGTTCTTTATAGCAGAAAGTACGTGAGAGAGGGGAATCGCTGTGCCGCCGTCGGAAACACAGGCGCTTGGCGTCTTTGTTCATTCGGTCAGCGTGGACAAAAAATAGGAGATTTATTTCGATTTCGGATTATTCATCAAAAATCTAAATTATGCCGGTCCTGGAGAAATATCTGCCAGTGGTATTGCACTTTGTCTCATTTCGATAAGACAGAAAATGAAATATCATTGCGTGTGGTAGAAAGAGCGAGCGAGAGGGGGGGGGGGAGAGAGAGAGAGAGAATATAAGCCTTAATTTCATGCTGTCGTGAGGAGATGCACGGGCCTCACTTTTTGCTTATCCTTCTCCTCTCTCTCTCTTTCTTGCGATAAGCGTTCGCTTTGTGTAGTGTGCTACTACACACACGACACACATTTCTTTATTCTTATGTGTGTTTGTAATGTCCATCTATGCGAAAATTGATGAACTAATTTATGCTCTGTTTTATCTGCATCGAGATAAAACAGGGCAGATATTTTAGCAATTTTATAACATTTATTATTTTTCAAAATACGGCTACATTTCTTTGAATTTTTAATCGGGACCACACTCACATGATTCCTTTTAAATGTCAGAATCGACGAGATTCTTTCTTTTTTTAAAAAAATGCCTACTTTTCTTTAAAAAAAAAAGAAAAAGAATGTATCTCGTTCATTCCTTATATTACTTAGTACACCCAGTTCAAATGGTTTTAAAATCCGTTGATTCATAACCAAATGATTTGAAAAATTGTTATTTGGTCGGGTTAGGATGCTCTTAAGGGGTGACTCCTGACACTAAACAAAGCTGAAAAGTCCTTAGTCATTTTTGAAATCGGATTTTAGTTTTCAATATATTCAATAATAAAACTAGCATTACTTAGACAGAGAAAGACAGATAGTTCAAGCGAAACAGAGCGTTTCGGTCTCACTTCAACTATCTGTCTTTCTCTGTGTTAATTAATAATATCTTTATTACTGAATATCTTTAAAACTAAAATCCGATTTGAAAAATGACTAAGGACTTTTCAACTTAGTTTTGCGTGAGGACTTACCTTTTAAAAGGAAATGCGTTTATTTACAGACACCCTGTATTCAATTTTATAAATCATTTGTTTCAGATGAAACAATAGCATGCTGCACATGCAGCAGCAGCTGCAATGCATGCATATATATTGCCAAAAATGTTTTTCAGAATTTGAAATAAGATTTGGCGGCAACAGAATACAGGATTATAAATGCAAGAAATGCAATTCGTTTGAGAAGAAATGAAAGTTATGTAAGTATATGTTTTACTAAAATTTTTGATATTATAAAAAAGTTTTTAATGATTAAATAATAATTTGTTAATATTTAATGGTTTTTCATTAGCAGACACGTGATTGCAGAGCAGTAATGTTGAAAAACATGTATTGTATTATACAGGGTGTAACATTGATGTTAGGAGAAATTTTAAGGGGTTGTAGAGGGGTTGATTCTAAGACATATTTTCCTTAGCCATTTTTTAATTTAGGGCTTAAATTTTGAATTATTAAGGTTTTTCTGTACATTATATGATTGGCTGACGCGAGCGCGCTGTGACGTCAGTCAGCTGTAGCACCGCCGGCGCAACACCGTAGCTAGCGGGGAAAAATATCGTGTCGCCCCAAGAAACAAAAATCCATTAAATTTTATGAGAATGTACAAATAACCATTAATAATTCAATTTTTTCTAAATATTCAATTAATGCCTACCACAAATAGGAATTAATTGAATATTTATAATAAGCCCATGAAACTTTTTATTTTTTACTGTAAGCAATAGCTATTAAAGTTATTTTAAGAAAAAATCCTAACTTAAATAACAATTACTTAATAAATAATAAAAAGTTTCTTCAATTACACGCGCGAACCTATTAATTTATCACTAATTTTTAAGTAAATAGCATGCAAATTAGAATTAAAGTAAATAAAATATTTATTCGACTCACTAATTATTGAAGATTATCCAGACATCCTTCACGTAGTTTAGAATCTTCATTAATTTATAAAAGTTCACCTAATTTATTATTTTCACAAAAATAACAACACATAACCACACTTACTTCCACACACAATTTCCAGGTACTTTACTTAATTTCACTGTTCACAAGAATCACCTCACATGTCTTACCGTGTCCGTAATTAAATTGATATTTTTAAAGCTATACGCGAAAATAATTATTAATTTAATAATAAAAATTAAGGCACTATTATCCCTACACCGGCATCGTTCGCGCACTAACACTCACACTGTGAAGTTGCACACTGTCCACCTGCTGGGCCTTATTCTAATTATAGGCCACTGACCTACTTTCCTACTGGATCAGCTGATCAACTGAAGTCCTGAGAAAAAGGAAGAAGCCGAGGCTTCCTTGATTAGACTAAGTATAACATAGTAAATAATTATTGAAGTGACTACTTTTCTTACCTTGAAACTTTTTTTATTTTTTTTTTTTTTTTTAGTAAGAGGAAAACCCTCATGGGCACCTAGTCACCCACGCATTGAACAATGGGGACTAGGTAGTGTGAGACTCTTACTCACTAAAAACCTCTCTAGAAGATGCGCTTTCTTCCCGTCCTTCCTTCCCGTCCTTCCTTCCCGTCCTTCCTTCCTGTCCTTCCTTCCTGTCCTTCCTTCCTGTCAAAAGAATTGATGGAAGCATCTTCTTGATCCTATTGCACTTCACAACACTTCACAACACTTCACAAGTTTATGCACCACATTTGTCAGTTTTTAATACGCGCGTACTTGACTGTTTATAATAAATGTTCGAATTGTCTTCCGCGAACAGTCAAGCACGTTTCTGCTCTTCGCAGAATAGAGTTCCGAACTCTATCGAATATCGCGTCATTGTCTTGGATCTCATTGCACGCGGCGAGTATTCTTGCAATGAGATCTTCTTCACTGTCGACTGGTGTCTCGTACACCAGTGACCTTACATGCCCCCATAAATAAAAATCCAGAGGTGTAAGGTCGGGCGAACGCGGAGGCCAAGGTGTAGCACTGCCTCTTCCGATCCAACGATTATTAAATTTGCGAATTAAATACTCGTTGGATTCACGCGTGAAATGGGCTGGTGCGCCGTCGCTTTGCAGCCACATTTCTTCCCGAATCGCCAGTGGCACATTCTCCAGTAAAATGGGCAAAGTGTGTCTTAAAAAGTTCGCGTACACTTGCCCATTTAAACGCGGCGGCAGGAGATATGGCCCGACTATCTGGTTGTCGACGATCCCGGCCCAGATATTTACCGAAAACCGATTTTGGTTTGATGCAACAACCATTGCATGGGGATTTTCGACGTCCCACACATGGCTGTTGCGACTATTAAAGAAGCCGTTACGCGTAAAACACGCTTCGTCCGTAAAAAGAACGCGACGGAGAAAGTTATTATTTTCGCGGCACTTGTCTACAATCCACTCGCAATATTGCACTCGCGGCTCAAAATCCTGCGGCTTTAATCCTTGCACCTTTTGCAAGTGAAAAGGATGCAAGCCGTCCTCGTGTAAAGTTCTCCACACACTCATATGGTCAGTACGGAGCTCGCGCGCGACAGCTCTCGTACTGGTGGACGGATTTTCGCGGAAACGTTCTATCACTTCTTCTTCGAAATTAATAGTTCGCGTTGTCCTGTCCGCACCAGGAGCCACTCCGGGGTTTAACGAACCCGTATCTCGAAGTCTTTGCGCGAGTGCAACAAAATATCCGCGACCGGGAAGTCTTCTATCCGGAAATCGTTCGCGGTAAAGTCTTCGGGCTTCTTCTCGATTACCGTTCGCGGCACCATATGCTAATAGCATATCTGTTTTTTCGGCGTTCGTGTATAGATCTCGGCGATTCGTTTTAAGGCTTTTAAATAATTTGTTCACCAAGTCACTTAACGCCAAGTCCTCTCCGATGATAGAAGAGGACTGAAGGATTTTGTTTTGTTATAACGATTATTTCCCTATTGTCAGTGTTTTGTTATTTGATCTCTTCCAGAAAAAGTATTGCAGTAACCGTTGAATTTATAAAAAAACTCATAAATAACTCGGACTATTGACTCCGCTGAGTTTTAATTTTTTTCTGGAAGAGGCAGTGCTACACCTTGGCCTCCGCGTTCGCCCGACCTTACACCTCTGGATTTTTATTTATGGGGGCATGTAAGGTCACTGGTGTACGAGACACCAGTCGACAGTGAAGAAGATCTCATTGCAAGAATACTCGCCGCGTGCAATGAGATCCAAGACAATGACGCGATATTCGATAGAGTTCGGAACTCTATTCTGCGAAGAGCAGAAACGTGCTTGACTGTTCGCGGAAGACAATTCGAACATTTATTATAAACAGTCAAGTACGCGCGTATTAAAAACTGACAAATGTGGTGCATAAACTTGTGAAGTGTTGTGAAGTGTTGTGAAGTGCAATAGGATCAAGAAGATGCTTCCATCAATTCTTTTGACAGGAAGGAAGGACAGGAAGGAAGGACAGGAAGGAAGGACGGGAAGGAAGGACGGGAAGGAAGGACGGGAAGAAAGCGCATCTTCTAGAGAGGTTTTTAGTGAGTAAGAGTCTCACACTACCTAGTCCCCATTGTTCAATGCGTGGGTGACTAGGTGCCCATGAGGGTTTTCCTCTTACTAAAAAAAAAAAAAAAAATAAAAAAAGTTTCAAGGTAAGAAAAGTAGTCACTTCAATAATTATTTACTATGTTATACTTAGTCTAATCAAGGAAGCCTCGGCTTCTTCCTTTTTCTCAGGACTTCAGTTGATCAGCTGATCCAGTAGGAAAGTAGGTCAGTGGCCTATAATTAGAATAAGGCCCAGCAGGTGGACAGTGTGCAACTTCACAGTGTGAGTGTTAGTGCGCGAACGATGCCGGTGTAGGGATAATAGTGCCTTAATTTTTATTATTAAATTAATAATTATTTTCGCGTATAGCTTTAAAAATATCAATTTAATTACGGACACGGTAAGACATGTGAGGTGATTCTTGTGAACAGTGAAATTAAGTAAAGTACCTGGAAATTGTGTGTGGAAGTAAGTGTGGTTATGTGTTGTTATTTTTGTGAAAATAATAAATTAGGTGAACTTTTATAAATTAATGAAGATTCTAAACTACGTGAAGGATGTCTGGATAATCTTCAATAATTAGTGAGTCGAATAAATATTTTATTTACTTTAATTCTAATTTGCATGCTATTTACTTAAAAATTAGTGATAAATTAATAGGTTCGCGCGTGTAATTGAAGAAACTTTTTATTATTTATTAAGTAATTGTTATTTAAGTTAGGATTTTTTCTTAAAATAACTTTAATAGCTATTGCTTACAGTAAAAAATAAAAAGTTTCATGGGCTTATTATAAATATTCAATTAATTCCTATTTGTGGTAGGCATTAATTGAATATTTAGAAAAAATTGAATTATTAATGGTTATTTGTACATTCTCATAAAATTTAATGGATTTTTGTTTCTTGGGGCGACACGATATTTTTCCCCGCTAGCTACGGTGTTGCGCCGGCGGTGCTACAGCTGACTGACGTCACAGCGCGCTCGCGTCAGCCAATCATATAATGTACAGAAAAACCTTAATAATTCAAAATTTAAGCCCTAAATTAAAAAATGGCTAAGGAAAATATGTCTTAGAATCAACCCCTCTACAACCCCTTAAAATTTCTCCTAACATCAATGTTACACCCTGTATATTATTGTTATATTTACTTTATTGCATAATTATTTACAAATAAATAACATAAAAAAAGAAATAATGTATTGTTTAGTTATTACTTATACGTTAAAACAATGTTTGTTCAATAAAAATAAACGTTATGGTTTTTTAACATTATTAATGAAGAAAAATTAGCGAAATCTAATAAACTCTTCCCCAAAAAGTGTAGGTTGTTCACCTATTATGTCCATGTCATTATTCTTTATTTCTTTATGATCATTATTATATGATCGAATTAATTTGTAATGCGATCGGGTCTTTCAAATCGGACATGAAAAAATATATGAATAATAATCCGAAATCACGCGAGGCAATATTTCACTTGAATGTATTATTTTTATAGCACACAAATTGCAAAAAATATGCCCGCATTTCATTGATCCGATATTATCACAATTAAGATCAATATAACAAATTAGGCATTGGAAGACATCTGCCCTTTTGTTGTGATTAAACTTACAACCCGTTCGGACACACTTGTCAAATAAATACATTTTACACGAATTAAGTTGTAAGTCCTTTTTCAATATTTCCCTTTTCATATTTAAGGTCATAATCCCAGTTTGCAAATAATGCAACCGCTCATTCTTGGTGCAATGCATCATTT
Organism: Sclerodermus sp. 'alternatusi'; assembly: GCA_037305995.1. Classification (NCBI taxonomy): domain Eukaryota; kingdom Metazoa; phylum Arthropoda; class Insecta; order Hymenoptera; family Bethylidae; genus Sclerodermus; species Sclerodermus sp. 'alternatusi'. The sequence goes on from JBBEEM010000039.1 coordinate 64,195, forward strand.
TGCACTCATTAGCCTTACATTTGTTATAATAGTAATTATAGCAGAAATTAAAAACATGAACGTTCTGACAACGAGGATCTCTACATGTTGTCGAATTTTCGCATATTGATCGAAATATGCCAATTGAATGTCTGAAATACAATAGCATCAAATAAAAAATGATTTTTTACGCAAGTTAATAAAAGAAAAGTCAGAATATTAGTAGCAGAGGTAGGTAAAAAAAGAATAAAATTGTAATCATAACGAAACTCATTGATAATTATAAAAAGTCATTTTTTTATGGCTAATATTAATCGGGTGGTGCCGAGTTACGCACCGATTTATTCAGCACGGCCGAATTCAGCACGCTTTTATCAGCAAAGTCAAGATTGCGCACGACCAGACTCAGCACGACCTATTTATACACAGCGAATATTATGCACGACCTATTTATACACAGCGAATATTATGCACGACCGAATTGCGCACCATTTGTTTTTGGAAATAGACCGAATTCAACAAAAAATTAAATTACCAGAAATATAACTAGATTCCTGCATAAAATAAAATTAGTGGGGTCCATTTCGACAGAAACAAATTCGACACACGTTTTTTTAACGTTTTCAATTTTAGTACGGATTTTTTGAAGCGACATTTTTCAACATTTCAAATTGAAATTAGAATAAGGAAACGAGGTTCTAAGTAGTTAACATCTGGTGGTGTGTATTGTCAACTCGTCGAAAACACGCGTGTCGAAGTGGTATGTATCGAAATGGAATCCACTAATTTTATTTTATGCAGGAATCTAGTTATATTTCTGGTAATTTAATTTTGTGTTGAATTCGGTCTATTTCCAAAAACAAATGGTGCGCAATTCGGTCGTGCATAATATTCGCTGTGTATAAATAGGTCGTGCTGAATCTGGTCGTGCGCAATCTTGACTTTGCTGAAAAAAGCCGTGCTGAATTCGGCCGTGCTGAATAAATCGGTGCGTAACTCGGCTCCTCCCATATTAATCCCTTTTATATTTTATTTATTTAAGTAATGTAATACACGAATTAACGTTTCCTGAGGCTGGGTGGAACCCCAGGAAGCATCGCGAAACAAATATTAAATATTCCCGACCGTCCGGGAGGAATGAGACCGAGGGTGTGGTTCTCTGGAGCCGCGGGTGACCCTGAAAATAAGACGGGAATGGGACGTGTCCAAATAAATACGATTTCCGTTAAATCTATAATATATTGTGCGGCGACCGATTTCGCTCGCACTCCGCACTCCGCAATTACAATAAGTATAACAATCGAAAACAAATCGGGAGCGCCCGCTCGCTCTTCGCTCGCGACACGTCCGTATGCCGTAGCACAAGCCGACGGCTATACCGCGAAGACCATCTTTTAACAGAAGTCACTCGACCCTGCGAGAGGAGATTTTCCAACCCGGGGGCAAGTGCTTCGCGGGGTGCTACGGTGCAGCAGGGAAAGTAACGCTTACTTCCCCGCACAAGTGAGGTGGCTAGCCTCTACGGGAAACTACGCAAACAATTACACAATTAACGGACTTACAAGATAGCACTGAACAACGTGGCGTCCCACTTACATTAACGCCGGTCTAGTCCGCGCAGATATTGGTCGCAAGTATCCCTGATGCTGGCTATCCGGGCACTCTCCAGTTGACCTTGGTCTTCCACCGATATTCCGTGATCGGATCTACCCGCGATGCCACCAGTTGTCCGTATCACTAGTGATTCCGCACACCAAAACTACGCGCGACCGACCGGGACCACAGATAACGAAGCAATGAGGAAAGATCGTTGAACTGGCAGTTTGACAGTTCAAGATCCTCCCCCACGCATACAACAGTTTTCACCGACACCAACATAGCCGGATGCTTTGTTTTGATTCTCGGAGGAATCAGTCTAACCCGATGTTAGACCGCGCGCAATGTGCGAGACAGAGACAAACTCTGCTACTCCCGGCCTTCGAACAGAGACACAACGCTATCGGATCGCTCTCTCTCCAACTCACCGTTTCGCCAGCTGATCCAGACATCAGCCTAGGCGCTACAGTGCCGAGTGTGCTCAACCTATTCCCAATATTCTGATAATATTGGGAATCGGTCGAGAGCGTTACTATAGAGCATCGCTCAAGTCGAGCCACTGCTATCGTTTCCTCCTCCCGGGGTGGGGTATGCTATAAATAAAACCAATTTGCTATTGAGAATTGCTATATTATAAAATAACTATACAACCGCGTTTCCATACAAATTTTCTTAAATCTAACTTACAAGTACCCATCACCATCTTAACCTAACTTAATTTGTCTTATAATTACCCAACACCGTCTTAACCTTAACCTAACCTAAAGCTGGATGAGGAGGCGATTCATCGCGGCCACCTCCTCGTCCAGGGAACCGTTGTTCCCCGCGGATCCAGCGGTCGGACCTGGCCCCGTCGACTCCGCCACCGCAGCAGCCCCGCTGATCTCGGGCCCCGGTGCGCGGAAGGCCTTCCTGCGCCCTTTGCCGCCCCGCTTGCCTCGCTTCCTGCGGGAGCCAGCAGGCTTAACCCCCTTGGGCACCTCCTTGGCCGGTTTGGTCCTGTCTTCCTGACGTTTGCGACTAGTGGACGGGTCCCCGGACGCTCCTCGTCGTGGCTGTGAGCCCGACCTCATCCCGGTGGTCATTCATTCGCGACCTCATTCGCGCCTGTTGTCTCAACAGCTGCTGCATCCGCCGTAGGACTCGTTGGCGGTCTTCGCGGTCCCTCTGTCGCTCCAGAGCTTCCTCTTCTCGGCGCCGCCTCTCTTCTTCGCCCTAGTAACATCCCGGCGGCCGCGATCCTGCTATCCGCGGTGCATTCACGGGGTAGCCTCCCCAGGGCTCCGCTGCTCCCTCCCTCATTCTCCCTTCTTGGGCCCCGTCCATCGAGTATCGCACCCACACTGAGAAAAATAATTTGTTATACCAACAAAAATTGCATTCATTCAAATAAATCCTGCGGTCACGGGCGTTCAAAGAAATATCTTTGTAACATAACGAAATTATTTAAATGAAATAAAAATTATATTTTATTCAAATTAAAAACAAAACTTGTAATTTCAAATAATATACTATTTGAAATAAATAATGTTTTAAATTGTAACAACAACAAAAGTGATTGTTATAATTGGAAGAGTGCTTAGTTCAAAAAAATATTATTTCAATAAATTGCATAATATAATTTACTCAACTGTTTTTTATTTAAATCAACAACATATATTTTTGACGTACGTACGCAATATTTAAATAAACTAATAAAAATAGTTAAAACAAGAAAGATATTCATACTTTAAACAAAAATTTGTTAAAAAGAAATGAAAATTGAATCTATTCGACAAAGTTTATATTTATCAAATCCGAATATTTTGTTGAATGAATCATTTATTTAATTATATGTAATGAAGAGATATTTGAAGTAAAGATGTACTTTAATTGGTTGAAAAAATAAAATGTTTCAATGAAGAATATACTTAGTTCATATTAATATTATAAATTGTTTGTATTAACTTAAGATTTTGTTAAGCCGAAAAAATGTGGGTTATAAGAAAACAAAAATATTGAAATCAAATAAAATTTTTATTGAAGTTTAAATAAAATTTAGCATTTAACTCGTAAACTTAAAGTTTTAACATTTTCATATGTATTGTTACATATACTTATGACTTTTACATGACTAAATTATTTTTATTATAAAACAATGAGTTTAAAGAATAAATTTATTAGAATGAAGTATTTTAATTATATTCTTGAAATATAGCCAATTATAAATTCTGTCAAATTTCTTGTTTGTTAACAAAAATTAATAATTCGCTTTACAAATAATTCGCCGTAGAAAATAAACGTCTAATGTTGTATCGAAAGTGTTAAGTAACACTTTTTTGAAGTATTACATTTCTTATAAATCTTAACTTAATCCTAACGCAGTAATAAGAGAACGCAATAATAAGAGAACGCACTTAAAGAACTAAACAGGTTGTCCGAAAATTGGCGCACTTCCTTTGAAGGATAACTTTTTGACGGTAAACCGAGTCGAAAAGTCCTTCACCATTTTTTGATATGGAGCTTATTTTTCGAGATATTTAATGATAAAGATATATACAATTAGTTGACAGAAACAAATAATTACTTAAATAGAGACAGACAAAAGGTGGACCAGTGCTATCTCTTTTCAACTATATGCCTATTACTATTCAGTTAATAGTATCTATCATTTAATATCTCGAAAACTAAATTCTACATCAAAAAATGGTAAAGAACTTTTCGACTCGATTTGCCGTCAGAAAGTTGTCTTTCAAAGGATGTGCGCCAATATCTCGAAGTTCTATACAGGGTGTTACAAAACGACCGCACTTCCTTAAAGGGGATGGTTCCTGAGGTCATTCTAAGAACTTTATCCTGTTGGCATTTTTTAATTTGAAGCTTTATTTTCAAGATATTCAATGATAAAGATGCCACCAGTAAGAGAGAAACACTCCGCCTCACTTCAACTATCAGAGTGTCTCTCTCTTACTAGTGGCATCTTTATCATTGAATATCTTGAAAATAAAGCTTCAAATTGAAAAATGCCAAGAGGAAAAAGTTCTTAGAATGACCTCAGGAACCCATCCCCTTTAAGGAAGTGCGGTTGTTTTGTAACACCCTGTATAACCTTACATACTAAAAGACTTAATTAGAATTAAAAACACGGTACAAATATACTATTTGCAGAAGTATATAGATTGAATGAAACATAATTTGGAATATCAGAATAAGATATATATTCCCAGTTATCTGTAACCTGAACTTTATATGCATGAATGTGTTTATTAAACGATAATGTTTTCATTTTTCTACATAAGAAAAATATATGAAACTTTTGAAAAACAAATATTAGCATTATTTTACCATATATCGGATAACTGTTCTTTGTATTTGTGATAATAACTGTTTCTTCTTTATATAAAGTTCCATTAATTTCAACCGAAGACACCAATAAATATTCATTAATATTTTTAGGTAGTATATTTTTAATATGCAAATAATAAGGTAATTGAGTCACTTGTATTTCGCGTACCTTACCTAATGCAAAACGATCTAAAAATCCTTCATTCTTAAAAAAACGATAAGATAAATTCAACTGGTTTTTTATAGCAAGTGTGTATGGAGAATTTTTTCGAGATGTTGTATTTTTTGCAATGTCTTTTAAATTCTTGTGCTTAGCTTCAAATCGAAAACAAGAAACATAACGCAAAGGTCCAATTTTCTGTATAATTCGCGGATAATGTACTAAAAAATGGTGTTTCGGTTTTAAGAGCATCCTGTACCGACCAAAAACGTATTTATAAAAGTATGTCGTTATAAATAAACAGATTTGAGAACGGTTTGACAGGTATACTCTATGAAGTGTAAGGAATGTACGAGATTCTTTCGTTTTCCGAAAATCGATAAAAATTTAACAATAAACAAATGTGTACTAACAATTTTTCCTGTAGTAAAAAACGCAGTAGGTATTTTGGAAAAAGAAGAAATCTCGTACATAGCCACATATTTAGAGAATCGTTTGAGCCTAGTCTCGATTAAAAATTCCAAGAAATGTGCACATACTTTTATAAATACAAAATACTAAAAAATTGCTAAAATATCAGTCCTGTTTTATCTCGAAAATGATAAAACAGAACGAAAAGTAGTTCAGCGTTTTGTTTATAGATGGCCTATTACTTTGTAGTAGTGCACCACACAAGGAGGCAAGCACACACACATATATAGATAGAGGGAAGGGGATAGAAAAACGCGATATTATAAGCACGTGACTAAGCGCTGGCAGCGAGACAACTATTGTCCTCTCGCTCGCACAATTTCTTCTTCACAGCGAGTTTAAATTTCCTGCCTTTGTCCCAAGTTCTATGGAAATGAAACAAAAATCAATGCTTTCTGCAAATGTTTCTTTATCGATGTGATTCTTTAGATTTTTGATGAAGTGTGAAAAATCTGTAATAATCATCATTTCATTTATGCGTACACTGGACGCCTAGACAAGGATGCCATGTGTTCTCCCGACGGCAGCGAGCCGGCTATCGCTCTCTCGCTTGGGCGTTTATTGTGGATCGGCAATTGCATATTTTTTGACTTTGTCTCAAATCCCATCGGAATGAGACAAAGTGCAATAGTTTCTACCTATATTTTCTTTTAGAAACTAGATTTTTTCAATTTTTGATGAACCATCAAAAATCGAGAAAATCTTTTCGTTCATATGATGCAGGGTGTCCGGAAAAAAAGGATACATTTTTTGAGGGGTGGTTTCTGAGGCTATTCTAAGAACTTTTTTCTCTTGGCATTTTTTGATTTGAAGCTTTATTTCTAAGATATTCAACAATAAGGATTCCAGTAGTTAGACAGAGACACTCCTATAGTTGAAGTGCGGTAGCGCCACTCTGTCTCGCTTCAACTATCTATCTATCTGTCTCTTTCTAACTAATGGAATCTTTATCGTTGAATATCTCAGAAATAAAGCTTAGAATTGCGTCAGGAATCACTTCTCCAAAAATGTCTGCTTTTTTTCCGGACACACTATATTATTGGGATGCTAGTGGAAGGATGTGAGGTGAAAGGAAGAATAAAATAAACATTTGGGTATAAAATAAGAACAAATATGAAATTATAGGAAAGCGTTTTTATTTAAAGAAAGAAGAAGAAGAAGAAAAAGAATAATAATAATAATAATAATAAAATACATTAAAAAAAAAAATAATAAAAATGTTGCTGCTGAGTCGGAGCTGTCGGTGGCGGTGGCGGTGGCAAAAAACTATAATGATGCCGCAGTGGCAGCGGTAGTTGCTGCGGCAGTGGCAGCGTCAATGGCAGCGGCGGCTGCGGCTGCGGCTGCGGCTGCGGCGGCGGCGGCGGCAGGTACCCATATGGGTGGGCCTGCGCTGGCGGCAGGTACCCATATGGGTAAGCCTGCGTTGGTGGTGGTGGCCGCGGTTGCGGATGGGCGACGGCGGGTGGATTTTGTAAAATCCGGCGATTTTGCGCCCGCCGCCGCCTCATCCGCCTTCTTCTATTGAGGGCAAGTGCCCGTATTACTTGCTCAGCCTGAAAAAAGAAAATAGTTAGTTATATGTGTTATTATATAGTGAAATTAATGTAATTACTAAATTAAAAAAATTATTGCAAACTTACAATCTCGGGCACTTGCTCCTGCGCGTTTGGTGCTGGTGGCGCCGGGGGCGCTTCCTGCGCGGGCGGTGCGAGTGGCGCCGGGGGTACTTCCTGCGCGGGCGGTGCGAGTGGCGCCGGGGGTACTTCCTGCGCGGGCGGTGCGAGTGGCGCCGGGGGTGCTTCCTGCGCGGGCGGTGCGGGTTGCGCTTCCTGCGCGGGCGGTGCGGGTGGCGCGGGTGGCAGTGAGTGCCGCCGGGTGCCCCTCACAGGCGGCAGGGACGGCCATTCCTCGATATTGGTTTTCTGGAAAAAAATGCAATAAATAATTAAATATGAGAACCGTAATACCGTTTGTAACACGGCACGTACTTCGTAACAATATACAGGGTGTAACAAAACTACCGCACTTCCTTGGGGGTGATTCCTGACGCTATTCTAAGAACTTTTTCCTCTTACGATTTTTTAATCTAAAGCTTAGTTTTCGAGATATTAAATAATATAAGTACTAATAGTTAGAAAAAGACAGATAGATAGTTGAAATGAGACAGAGGAATGCTATCTCACTTCAACTATCGGAGTGTCTCCGTCTAACTAATGGCATCTTTACCATTGAATATCTGGAAAACTAAGCTTTAGATTAAAGAATGGCAAGAGGAAAAAGTTCTTAGAATAGCGTCAGGAATCACTCCCTTTGGAAGTGCGGTAGTTTTGTTAGACCCTGTATATTAAAAAATGCTGCTTCGAAAATATGCAAAATGTGTACTTACGTTCTTCCTTTTCACCATGGCTTATAAAACAGTGGTACGGACTGGACAGTACGTTGTCTCGATGTAAAGTGAAATGCTGGTGGAGATTTAGTCAGAATAAAGGAAAGACAAAGCCACCACTCTTTCCATTTGGACCAATCAAAACGCTGTTCTTTATGCGATATAGAAATGTAGTATGCGTGTGTCCGCAGAAGGAATACAATGACTTTCAATACTTACCGCCTTTGAAGCAACACTATACCGCCTTATTTTCGGCGAGATACGGCGCGTATTTTGTTCATGACTCAATTGAACGAACACAGAGGCGATTATTGATAAAATTAAAAAATCCGATATCCTATTTGGCAAACGCCTTCAACATATTTAAAACTAACTGAAAATAATTAAAAAATTAAAACTAATTAATATTCCTTATATTTCAGCGAATAAAATGAACCAAAATCAATAATAGTAAAATAAAGTCTTATCAATGTGTAAAATTGCAGCTTATAATTGTTCCCCTTTTTTTAAAAAATCGCGTTTATTTCAGTTTACTTAATATACTAATAGAAACAAAAGATATCATGTAGTAATGATTGGCCGAGCGGATTACGCCGAAGAAGGTATCACTGTGGTCCTAGGATCGATTCTATATTCCTAATTTTTTTTTTTTTTATATTTCATGTCCACATCATTGTTATAACTGTAATAAAATAAATTTTTTTTTGTAATTCATAAATATTATTTAATTTTCCGAAAAAGAAGGGAAAATATTAATATAAAAATATTGAAATTGCAGGATGTTAGAATGACATGTCACAGAAATGTTAATGGTTGAAGAGGGGGTGATTCGAGGACGAATTTTCATTTACCACCTTTTTATATGAGACTTAGTTTTCAAGATATTTCATATAATTGCACTATTAGCTAGACAGAGACAGACAGATAATTGAACGAGACAGAGTGGTGTTATTTCCCTTTAACTAATTGACTGTCCTTGTCTAGCTAATAGTGCAATTATATGAAATATCTTGAAAACTAAGTCTCATATAAAAAGGTGGTAAATGAAAATTCGTCCTCGAATCACCCCCTCTTCAACCATTAACATTTCTGTGACATGTCATTCTAACATCCTGCAATTTCAATATTGTTATATTAATATTTTCCCTTCTTTTTCGGAAAATTAAATAATATTTATGAATTACAAAAAAAAATTTATTTTATTACAGTTATAACAATGATGTGGACATGAAATATAAAAAAAAAAAAAATTAGGAATATAGAATCGATCCTAGGACCACAGTGATACCTTCTTCGGCGTAATCCGCTCGGCCAATCATTACTACATGATATCTTTTGTTTCTATTAGTATATTAAGTAAACTGAAATAAACGCGATTTTTTAAAAAAAGGGGAACAATTATAAGCTGCAATTTTACACATTGATAAGACTTTATTTTACTATTATCCTTCAGAAGCTCGTCCAATAGTCAGGCGTCATTTTGGGATGTTCTCCTAACTAATAAATGAAATCAAGAAATGTCATATTAATTTAAATTTTTTTTCATACTTCGACGCATCAATACTACAAAATTATATAGAAATTAAAAACTTTGTGTATCTCTTACTAGTATGTGTATGTGCGCGCGCCGCGAAAATCTTTGGCACCGCGATAACACAATAAAAGTGACAGCAAAGATTTGTTTATACATATTTTTAGTGCCTTTAGTGTTGTGTGTGGTGCTTCTTGAAAAATCTTTTAATTTTATCTTCAACATCAGAGGTAAGTTTATCATTATTTATAAGTATTATGAGTAGATTTTTAAACAGAAGTAAATAAGAGACGGAAAAACATGCTGATTAGAATACAGGTTAGGTTTCGTAATGTTACAATGTCTATGTCAAAACTTTGTTCATGAACTTGTTTAACTTTAATGTATAACTTTTATGTCATAGAATTGCATTGTTGATATATCCGTCCCTTATTTCAATGTTAATTGTTTATTTATAATAAAGGGAATTTTTACTGTTTGACGTTTCCCAAATACTTCGAGACACGTCAAGTGGCAAATAAATTTTTCTTTCATTTTTTAAAAGGAAAATTATTCTTATTCAATATACCCAATTGTAAGAATAATTTTCTAAGACAATGTAGTAAAATAAATAAAAACAGATGTGTGTAAGTTTTTAATTTTATTTTGTAACTATGGTATGAAAAACAAATGATTTTCTGCATCTTATTGTATTACAAGTTATAACAAATAATGTAAAGGGGGATTTATTTTTCGATATTTTTTACTACTTGTTTCTACATTTTTCAAGCGTGCGTGCATGACGATGAGTATGTGTGTGTGTGTGTGCTCCACGTGTGAACTAGCTGTCACAGCGTGTGTGTAGCATGCGTTGCGTATGTCAAGTGTATGCGTGCAACTGTATACAGGGTGTCCGGAAATAAAGGAGACATTTTTTGAGGGGTGGTTCTTGAGACTATTCTTAAAACATTTTTCTCGTGGAATTTTTTAATTTGAAGCTTTATTTATGAGATATTGAACGATAAAGTTGCCATTAGTTAGACAGAGATGCTCCGATAGTTAGCGAGACAGAGTGACGCCATCTCACTTCAACTATCGGAGCGTCTCTGTCTAACTAATGGCAACTTTATCGTTCAATATCTCATAAATAAAGCTTCAAATTAAAAAATTCCACGAGAAAAATGTTTTAAGAATAGTCTCAAGAACCACCCCTCAAAAAATGTCTCCTTTATTTCCGGACACCCTGTATGTGTTTGCGCATTTATCTGGAGTGTGTACGCGTGTTTATCTATAATAGGTTTTTGTGTTTTAATTATTTATTTTTTAATTTTTTTATGTATTAGAACAATAGAGCATGGGAAGGAGAGAATGCGGAAGCTCACTATTCCCATCGAGCTCCAGAGTGTCTCGCAAACTAATCTGCAAGAGAATCCAGGCTCGTTTACGCGAGGAAAAGGCGAAACGAGGTAAGGAGGAAAATAGCGGCAGCGACTCATATTCTGAAAAGAATATTGATGTTATCGCTGCCGATAATTCCGAAAATTCTTTTGCATGTAGTGTAGTTAGTGAAACGCAAACAGGACTTAGCGATGAAAGCGTTTTTTCTGTAGAAAAAGTGAAAAACGCTAATATCGATAATCCAAATGTTTGCGAGGGTCGGCGAATCGTGGACCTCAGTTTCCTCATTTCTGAAATTCAAAGAGTGTTCACTGAACACTCTCGAGGAATAGAGTGCAGATTTGCAGATTGGAAACTGCAAAAAACGATTCGCCGAGGCCTTCTGACTCAACTCTTCTTTCGTTGTGACATGTGTCACTACGAAAGCAGCGTTTGGTCAGAACCTACTGACGATGTAGACATGCTAAATGTTAACAAAGCTGCAGTAGTTGGTAGTGTTACAACTGGGATCGGATATTCCCAAGCAGAACAGTTTCTAGCAGCTATGAACATTCCATGCATGTCTACAAAAACGTTCAGTAAATGCATGGATGAAACGATCGATGATTTCACGAAAACAGCTATGAGTGAAATGAAAGCAGCTGGCGAAGCTGAAAAACAAATAGCTGTTGCAAATGGAGAAATCATTGACGGTATCCCTTACATTACTGTGGTCGTGGATGGCAGCTGGTCCAAACGTTCTTACGGGACAAACTATAATTCCTTGTCAGGAATTGGCGCGATAGTAGGATACCGAACAGGCAAGATTCTGTTTGTCGGTATTCGCAATAAGTATTGCGCTATATGTGACCGTAAGATATCGTTATCCAGTGACAATCATCCCCGGCCACATAAATGTTTTAAAAATTTTGATAGGAATAAAACCTCTGCTAGTATGGAATCAGATTCCATAGTAGAAGGTTTTAAAAGTAGTATAGAAATGCACGGATTGATTTATAGAACATTTATCGCCGATGGTGATAGTAATGTTCATAAATCAATTCGTGATAATGACCCATATAAGGAGCAAATGGTTCAGGTCGAGAAAATCGAATGCACTAATCATTTGCTCCGAAATCTCTGCAAAAAATTGAGAGTTGTTTCTGAAATGACCCAACCGAAGGGTCAAAGAAAAGCTGGATTTTATCAGATGCGAAATCTGATAAAAAATAGCATTTTAAAAATTCGCGAAGCTGTTGAAAGTGCAGCAGCTTCACGACGAAAAGAAAACAGCTCTCGATTGCAGAAAGAATCAGAACTGCAGAAGGATATTCTAAATATCCTCAAACATTTGTTTGGTGAGCACCATAGATGTGATAATCGTGCATACAGTCAAACATGCAATAAAAGCGAAAGAAATGTTATTCCTTATTTGAAGGTACATGGACTGTATGCAAAAATAGAAATTGCTATTCGCTATGTGGCTGCTCATTCTGCAAGTTTGATAATAAATGCAACCAATAATGCTGCTGAATCTTTCCATGCAATTATCTGCAAATATATTGCTGGAAAGAGGATTAATTTTGGTTCGCGAGGTTCTTACAACGCTCGCGTAAATGCAGCTGTCCTTCAATACAATACCCAAGAAGCCTTGTCAGGCTTCTATAAAGGGTTGTGCAAAAGCATTCCAATAACCGTTTCTACATTGGAGAATCGGCGGAAAGAAAAAGTAGCCCTAAATAGAGAGAATCGTCCCGTGACAGGTAGAAGAACTTCAGTTCATAACGTCACGGGCGATAAAAATCAATATTATGGGCTACAATCTGAAAAGCCTGATTTGCCGAAAGAAGTGTTCGATCGTTTACGCGAGGACCATTATCAAAAATTGAGTGATAATGGTCAAAATGCGAAAAACATCGAACGCGATACGGTAGATCAGGTAGATTCTCCATTGTGGATGACCATAAGAAGAGATATGCTAACAGCGTCAAATTTTGGAAAAATATGCCGCAGGCGAGACACTACGTCTTGTGCCGGCATGGTAAAGGAGATATTATATCCGCCAATTATTGACACTGCAGCAATCCATTATGGTCAGGAAAACGAAAGGAATGCTAGGGAAATTTTAATGAAAAAGATAAATAAGCCCATTGAAAAATGCGGCTTATTTATCGATAGCAAATTTCCCTTTTTGGGTGCTTCTCCTGACGGCCTTGTTGAGATAAAGTGTCCGTCATCGGCCGAGAACATGTCAGCGGAAGAAGCAATCCAAAAAATTGCACACTTGAAAAGAATATTTGTGACAAAAAATGATAAGTTAGAACTTAACATTCGTCACAAATATTATTATCAAGTGCAAGGACAGCTGCACATTACTAACAGACAGTATTGCATGTTCACTGTTTGGACGCCGAAAAGCAGCATTGTAGTTAAAGTAGATAGAAACCAAGAATTTTGGGAGACAGAAATGAAGACAAAGCTCATAAAATTCTACGAGCATTGTCTTCTTCCCGAAATTCTTGATAGTAGGTATATTAGAAATATGTCTATCCGTGATCCGCCCTTTATCTTGGAAGCTCAAGATAAAGCGCGGAAACAAAAAATAGAAAAAGAAGAAAACAGCAAAACGAGAAAAAGAAAAACGTGTAGCATTGATTCAATTCCGGAAATTGGTCAAGAGGAAGATTGCTGCATCGTGAAAGTTTGCATATCGGAAGAAAAGAACGATATGCAACGTCAATTTCTTGATGCAGCAAATGCCTCTATAGAGAACATTGAGAAAAATGTCTTGCCAATTGATGGAAAATTAAATGATGAATCATTAGACAAATTTCTCAGTATTATAAGAGAAACATCAGACTTCGAGACACAAAGTGTTTTGTATGTAGCATACAATCACTTTGTGAAACCAATTTCAAAATTTAAAAGTGTCCAGATTATTGGAGGTAATTGCTCTGATCATTGGAGATGTGTCTCCTTTGATGGCTGTAAGATTCACGTGTACGATAGTTTACCTTCGTGCACTTATGAAAAGCTATCAAAGGAAGAAAAAGAATACATCTCCTTGCGGTATCCTATGGTGAAAATATCTAACATTATTTTTCCTAAGGTACAGACGCAACCAGACTCTTGGAGTTGCGGAATTTATGCCGCTGCATTCGCAACTTCAATAGTTTTGGGTTTTGATCCGAGCAAAAAACAATACTGCTCTGATGTTTCTCTTATGAGAAAGCATTTTCTTGAAATAATAAAGAACAACGATTTATCTGAATTTCCGACCATATAAATCGTTGTTCTCAGTTTTTCTGTCAGTTTTGCTGTCTCTTTTTCTCATTACATTTTTTTTAATTGGAGTGGCGAATTCATTGGTTGCGTCACACAAAAGTGAGCGTGGATGGGGCTCCTTTTTTTAATATATATATATATATATATATATATATATATATGTAGTTAGTTTTAAAATATATATATATGTAGTTACTTTTATAATATATATATATATATATGTAGTTAGTTTAATAATATATATATATATGTAGTTAGTTATATAATGTATATATATATATGTAGTTATTTTTGTGTAGAAAGGCTAATGTGACTTGTACAAAATCTATTGATAATTACAATAGATTTTTTTAAAAGTTACATAACCCTTTTTAGTTTTTAATTTTTTTTTATATCCTCCGAAGAAAACGTTGATCACTCTATTTCACGTTTTTGATTGTAGTCAATATGGAAAATAGTGAAATAGAGTGATAAACGTGAAAATCGCAATCAGCTTGTCATAACAGCTGATCTGCGGATGGAGGGTATGCGCCTATAGCCAAACGTGCTTGTGCCGGGCCTGTAGCATTTTCATATATAGAAATTATCAATAGCTGGCCCGGCTAGAAAAGCATCGCTATAGGCTTCGTTCTGGGCTAAAAATAGTCCCATGAGCATTACGGCGCGGGGATAGAGGGGGGGAGGGGATGGCTGTGCGTGAGCCGCTACAGGCGTCACACACATAGCCATCCTCTATATACGTGTGTGTGTGCTATCAGACACCGCGGTGGCGCTGGTTACTGGACTTAGTCCAGACGCGAACCAAGTCAGCGGCCGCCGCTGACTTTTTCTGCCGGGAAAGGATGCCCTTAAAGGTTCTTTGAATATTTTTAAATATAAAGTATGGTGTTTTATTATTAAAGTTTCTAATGCTTTAAGGTTTTTGATTGTAATGAAAGGTTTCATAATAATGCATATAATTTCTCGCAATACAATGTATAATTGCCATTCATCATTTTCTATTGAAATAATATCTCCAATAATGATGCCAAGATATAAGACTAAATTATGCATTTCTGAAGCTGATGTAACAAGTATCCTTTTCTTCAAAGCATCATAGCTTATTTCTGGGGGAATATTTTTACTTTTATTTGTACCATAAATGAAAAACCGCATTCTATTATTCAAATGGTCAAGAGAAAATATTTTTTTTACATATATTAAGTTATATAAAATTTGTGGTATATCATAACGACAAACCCCTTCAAAAATATCATGCATTATATCCACCGCTATATTATCAATAACATGAAAAGTTTTTAAAAAGTTAAATAAACAGTTCTCTGTAACGCCATGAAGATGATCAACGTGATCTTCATTATAATTTTGTTTAGTACGTAACAATTTTTTATCTTCCTTTAGTTGATTTCTACATATTTCTTTTTCTGCTAAACAAAACCGACAATAATAATTACTATTAAAACTTTTTGAAAATCCCAGAATCGAATGAACACCCAAATTGTCTCCAATTATAAGCGCTAATGCAAAATAAATTTGTTTCTTTTCTCCGGATACAGTTATAGTAATGCCTTCATCTTCAAGATTTTTTAATTGTTCAAATAAATTTTTTAATATCTTTTTATTCCCATACTCCATATAATCACTTGAAGAAAATAGCTGTGCAAGAAATATATTGTCCAACATACTACTGTATTTAGGTGGTATAGACGCTATAGTAAAATAGATTGCTCCAATTTTCTGTATATTTTTATGAGAACCCAAGGGATTATTAATTTCAAATTCATCAAAATATAAAATAAGCGGAAGAACTATTTTATCATTAAATTTGGATTGGATATTTTTCCACATATCACCTTGAATTATAGAAACAAAAAGCGTATCCTCTCTACATTTTTGCATAAACGCTATAATTGTTTTAAAAATATTAGGTAATTCTAAAAACGTTGTTAAAACACGTTTTAAAGAAATGACTTGTATATATCTATTTACACACATATTTCTATATTCTGTTTTCATATATCGCGGTTCTAGTACAACGTCAATTAATATAGACTCCGGCTTTATGAAATTATTTGAACTTTCGAAGAATTTAAAAATTTTGTGTTCTGTTTTAAAATCTTCAAATGCATTTAATGCAATTTCAAACATTCCATTCATATCACATGCATTTTTAGTTTCATTCAAACTATTATACTTCTGCTGCAAAGTTTTTATACAAAATGTTGAGAAAAATTGAATGAACCTATTCATTGTCTCCTGAATATAAGATCTAGGAATACTTATATCAGCATATAATTGTGCTATAAGACAGGTAGCTTTTGTATGCACTTGTTTCGCAAATTCTTCAACACTAAGAGAATTAGAACTTTCAACATTATTTATGAATAATAAAGAGTTACTTATTTCTTCAGATGAAAAGGATAATGAAGAAGATAATGCAGAAGATTCAATAAATTCATCCTTATTTTTCTCAACATATTGTTTGTCTTTGCAATGATTTAAACTTAAATGTCTGTTATAAGCATATACATTATTAAAACTTCGAAAGCAGTTTTTATAACGGCAGTCACATCTACTGTTCATTAAAATTTTATGCCTTAATTTTATGTGACTTAATAGATATGTAGAAAGTTCGGATGAATATTTACAAAACGGACATAAATACATTATACTTGAGAATACATATCTTTTTTTCAAATTATTATAAATCTCAAGTTTAAGTACTCAAAATATAGAAAAACTCACGTTTATGAAGAATTCACATCTTCTGTTTCATTATGGTTTAAGTGTCCAATTATTTCTGTTATATACGAAATACTTTTGTCCCATTCTGTCGTAAATTTAAATAATCCTTGTTGTATCAACAACCATATATGCTCACTCTCAGGAGGATATGAAGCTTGAAATACATGAAATGACTTAAAACAAATATCAATAGCTTGCAGTGCAGAAGATACTTTGTACAAGACTTTATCAATGCAGACATAAAATGTATTGATTTGGCATAAACTTTTTCCAACAATAATTATATAAGGTTGTACGGGTAAGCCAAATACTTCCATTTTATTTTTTCTATCATCTTGGATTTTTGTGACATCGCCAGGAACCTAAATTAACACAATTATTATTTTAATTATTAATCAAAATCAAAGAAAAAATTTAAATTGTAGCTATAAAATTAAAAGTTACTGACAAAGGCATGTAGAACAATACTGTCTTTACATTCGCTAATTGACGGCTTCCAATGTTTTTTTCGACACCGTAATCTACCTTTAGGAGGAATTAAATGTGGTAAAAGCAGCATCTGTATTATTACTTTGTTTTCTAAAAATTAAAAATAGCGTACTAGTTATAGTATATATAATAGAGTAATAGTAAAATAGTGCATGTGAATAATATTTAGTGTCCTAGATAAAACTTTACGAACCACTACTCAATTGGTCACTATTTAATAAATCTTTAAGTGTTTTAGCATTTTCGTCTTTTTTATTGTAGGGACATATTTTTATTATATTTTCGAAAAAGTTTTTCCAATTATCAATTGCCTTATTATCTTTTGCTATTTTTAAAGCACAAAAATCTTTTTCAATAAGAATATAACCATTAGGATGTTTCAAAGGTGGCCAATTTTCATAAATTTTAAAAATATGTTTTTCAGGTAAATTTTTTATTTCATTAAGACGATGACCTGTAGTTATGTCCCAATGCTGTATTAATAGTTCCCAAGGTTCTAAGTTATCATTTAGCCACGATATACTTTGTAATAACTGAATGTTTTCTTCTACATTAAAATAAATAAATTTTTATTACAATGTATTATATATTAAAAAAAAATAATACAATAAATATAAAACCTTCTGTGCTTTCATCCGTTGAATAATTTGAAGTTGTCGAAGTAGGGGTATCATAATTATCTTTCTTAAAGGACGTGCCACTTATTCGTTTGTATTCTCGAATTTTATTACGGTACTTATCAACTAATTTTCCACGCGAGGTTACTGATTTTTGTTTAAAAGAAAATTCTTTTCTAATAGACGGAACGTAATAGGTCGCTGATAATTCTGTTGGGAACAGTTGTATAATTTTCTGTGATAAAATTTCAAAATCTTCATTTTTCAAGCTATAATTGAAATTATAATATATTGAAAGTATAATATATAAAATTTTATGAAATTAAAATTATTTTAATTTAAAAATATATCCACAACAACTGTAAACATTTTTTTTTAAGTTATATAATACATACCACTTAATTTCTTTTAAAACTTCTGATAAAATAATATCAACTAAAACATTTCTACACTTTCTACTTAAAGTTTTGTTTTTTTTATAAGATTCTAATATAGCTTGACCTTTCAAATAAGTTTTCAGAATTAATTTTATATTTAATTTTTTCAAAATAAATTGTTTTAAACCAAAAATATCTTTTTTTTGGTTTATTTCATCATTCGAATTTTCGTTTAAATTATCTTCATTATTTATGATATCTAGATCAATAGTATCAGAGTCTTTGCCAGTTAACTATAAAATAAAATTATAATAATGTAAGATGAAAAAAATATATATATACACAGGGTATTTCAATGAGGTACGGCATAATGTAAAAGGGTTATAAAGGGGGTGATTCTAAGACAATTTTCATTTACCACTTTTCCATCTAAAACTTAATTTTTAAAATATTAAACGATAAAACTATTATTACTTAGCAGGGACAATTAGCTGCTTCAAATGAGATAACTTCACTCTATTTTACTTCAATTAAACAAAAATATATATATTTGTCTCTGTCTAGCAAATAGTACCTTTGTCATTGAGTTACTTGAAAACTAAGTCTCGGATCGAAAAGTGTCAAATAAAAAATCATCTTGCAATAAGTTCCTCTACAATCCTTTAAATTTATGAAACATATAATTATTATACTCTACGATATTTTCTATCTATAAATTATTTCTATTAATCTTAATTTTTTAAATATTAATTAAGAATTCTAATTTTTATATAAACTATTAATTAGAAGTGTGTTAAAATATTACATGCGTACGAACTTTTAATGTGTTAGACTCATTATTTTTATAATCTTTCCATTTTTTATTAAATTTAATTCGTGAACCTATATGTGGTATTAATTCTTTAATAAGCTCTTGGTTTAATTCTTTCAAATTTTCCTCATCTATTCCATTCACTGTTAATATGTTATAATACACAAAAAATTATTTATGTTATTTTTTTTATATTAGAAAGAAAGGAATTTAAAAGACTTACCTTCAAATGATTTTATTATTTCATCAGACAGGCCCCACTCGCATAATAGCTGTTTCGTTTCTTCATTGGCCATTATTCATAATTTATAAATAATTCACAATAAATTATTGCACACTTAGTTTTATTATTTTACTTTTTAAAATAATTTTGATATGAACACTTTTATAACTGCTTAAAAAATACTTGCCAGTTATGCGAGAGACCTGGCCAGGCAACAAATCCAGAACACAGAAGACTAACGCGGTAGTCTAAAATACTGCGTCTCACCACCGAATAGTTCGCATTTTATCCCCACCACATTTTTTCGACTTAGCAACAACAGCGAGCTCTTAACCGAAAAATGAAAAAACGTAAACAAACCGAGCAGTCGATTAATTTCTTTATCGAGAACCATTTCTTTGTTCGTGCTAAAGATATATATAAATGCTTTCCAAACAAATGATTCTAGAAGATTTGTCCTACAAATGAGTCTAATAACAAAATATATTATTTTTGAAAATAAGATATGGTTGAATTAATCCTTTCTTACGCAGATTTTTATGTTATCGAAATACTTAATAAAAATATATAATATTTTCAAGCTATTTAAATTAATACATCTTTAGACAATATTAAATAGAATATTAAATAAATATATGAATTTTTAAATTATTAAAATGAGAACTAACCATATTATATGAAATATACAGGATGTAAAAATGATTCCCTTCGAATTTTCAAGAGGTTGTAAAGGAGGTGATACTAAGATGATTTTTTATTTACCAATTTCTGATTTCAGGATTATTTTCCACGATATTCAATGACAAAGATGCTATTAGTTAAATAGAGACAATCAGTTGATTGAAATAAGAGAACGTCATATTATCTCACTTCCACTAACTGACTGTCTCTGTCTAGTTTATAGTTTTTTTTATTATTAAATATTTTAGAAACTAAGCTTCAGATCATAAAATAATACATGCCAAATCGTTGTAAAGTCACCCCCTCTATAATCCATTGAAATTTCGAAGAGGATCATTGTTACACCCTGTAATTAATGAGATCGTATTACTTTTTTCAGTGAAAGCTCATACTACGTTTTCTTCATAATTTTCTATGTTTTACATGAATTATATTTTTATTTAAATGAATTAAAATTTATTTCTTGATTCTATTAAACAAAATTAGTTCAAATAAATAAATATTATTAGATTTATTCAAAAAAATGTTCTTTGGAAATACTAATTACAATTAGTTAAGATTTTATTGTTGTTTCAAAACATTTTCCATAAATTTCGACTATTTCAGTTTATTTAATTATACCAAATATTTTGTTGTATCTACCAAATAATTTTAATTGGAACTGAATAGAAAATTAATAAAATAATTACTTAATTCAATTCAGAATTAGTTGTTATTACAAAATATGTACGTTGCGTTAAATAAAGGAATGCAACTAACAAATTTATTTCTATCAACAACCAATATTTCTTTGTTTCAATAACTCTATAGTTATTATAAACAAGAAATGATCAGATTGATTAATTCTCTTGCAACTAAATGTATTCAGTAAAAGTAACTAAATTTTTTTCTCAGTGCAGAAGTCCCTCCCGTCGGACACCACGCTGGGCGGTTGTCTCGCTTGCTGGTCCCAAATGTCCATCCTACTCGGGGAGGAAATCCTTGATACTTATTTCTATTGCCTAATTATACATACAACATATAACACATACTCGCTCGCTCGCTGTGCATACCCCTCGCATACGCTGGAGACTCTAGGACTTGCGTGGGCGTAAACGCTGAGCCCATGCCGAGGAGAGCGGCAATGCCGGTCGCGCATCTTCCTCATCCTGACCCTGTGCTCTGGTTCCGGGATCTGAAAGTACTGCGGGTGTACTCCCAGGTTTCCCGGCAGGGCTGGTCTCCTGTTCATCGATCTCCTCCAGAGAAGCGATGAACGGTTTCAGGCACGATACGTGGACCTTTGGATTGGTACGCCCATGAGTTTCACCCAACTCATAGACTACCGGAGACAAGCGCTTTACGATCGGGTACGGTCCGTCGTATACCGGCGCTAGTTTTGCGTCGAAATAGTTGGCTGCCGACGACAACAGGTGATTGTGGCGCCAAACTAAATCTCCTACGCGAAACGTGACATCGCGGCGCCCTTTGTTATAGTAGCGAGCTTGTCTCGCTACCTCCACGGCGTCCTGGACGATGTCTTATAGAAGCGACATCCGCTTCATCTGAGATATCCAGCCAGCGGTATCTTACCGCACGATATCTTTCGGGCCCTCTATCTTCCGTTTTAGAGTCGGCGCGATCGCAAGTTCCCTATCATAGTTCAGGAATGCTGGTGGTATTAATCGCGAACCTGAACTCTGGTAGATGGATATCCCAATTGCGATGATCTCTTTCCACATACATAGAGATCATCGTCTTGATTACCCGGTTGACCCTTTCAACCGGGTTCGCCTGTGCATGATACGCCGGGGTCGTTACCTGCCGTATATGCAAATGGTTAAGGAAGGCCGTAACCTCCTTTTTGGCGAATTCAGTGCCGTTGTCGCTCAGGAAAATCTCTGGTGACCCCCACCTCTAAATCACCAGTTCCTGGAACGCTTGCAACATTTTCTGAGCAGTCGCTCTTCTCAGCGCTTGTAGTTCGATCATTTTACTGAAATTATCGACGAATACCACAATGTAGCGCGATTGCGCCCTGCTCGGTGGAAACGGACCCATCATGTCCGCAGCCACCACGGTCCACGGTCGCTCCACTATCCGACTTCCCATTAAGCCGGTGGGAGTGCCCTGAGAAACCTTGTGTTGCTGGCACTTCTTGCACGATTGGACGAAGCTCGCAACGTCTTGGTAAATTCCTGGCCAATAATACACCCAACATACCCGGTTGTATGTCTTCTGTATCTCCGCGTGTCCGCAGGTGACCGGAACGTGCGCTTCGCCGATCCCCAGCTTCCTACCCCCCTTGGAATTACTAGCTTCCAACGTTCCGTCGTTGGATCTAGCACTTCGAATTCTGCCTCCGGGCGATGGCAGTAAATCAAGCCGTCCCCGACCCTTCAGTCCGGGTACGCGTGCGGTGCGCGTCCGATTCGCGCAATTCTTTTCGCGTACTAGTCGTCTCGCGAAAATTCCGCCGCGTCGATCGCCCTCTTCAAGACAGGACTGGTCTTGCTTGTCCCGCCAACCGTCTCGGTGCGGTCATCCTCCAGAATTGCACGGGACAAGGCATCGGGAACCCGATGCATTGCCCCTTTGCGGTTTATAACCTTGAAGTTATACTGCTGCAATTCTAAGGCCCATCGACTTAACCGACTCGATGGGTCTTTCAGATTCCGCACCCCCTGCAGGCTGCTGTGATCTGTGCTGAGCACAAACTCGTACCCTTCGATATAGGACCTGAGCTTCTTGATGGCCTAAATTACCGCGATGCACTCCTTTTCCGTCGTGGAGTAATTCCGTTCATGTCGATTCAGGGACCCGGTTTATGTAGCATATCGGATGCTCTCCGCCATCGATGTCTTGCGACAGTACCGCCCTAATCGCGTAATTGCTCGCGTCCGTCTACACGTGGAACTGGCGCGTGAAATCCGGACGCGCCAGTACCGGCGCGGAGCAGAGCACAGCTTTTAGCTTCTCAAAAGCCAGGTGCTGCTCCTCGCCCCACTGCCACCGCTCGTCTTTCCGCATCAACTTGACGAGCGGAATTTTATCGCGTGCAAAGTCCGGCAAGAAACGCGAGTACCAGCCGACCATACCCAGAAAACTACGGAGCGTTTTCATGTCGGTAGGCGCTGGGTACTTCAACACCGGGGCTACTTTATCCGGGTCCGATGCTAACCCTCTCCAGTTGACCAGGTATCGCAAAAATTTCACTTCCGGACGACAGAACTTGCTCTTCTCGCGATTGATCTCCAATCCAGCGTTATGAAGAGTGTCGAGGACCCGTCCTAGCCATTCGAGGTGTTCCTCGAACGTTTCTGTCACGATGATGATATTATCCAGGTACACGAAGACATATGGATCGATTTCCGGTGGAATTAACCGATCCATTAGCCTTTGAAAGTCGCGGAGGCATTAGTCAATCCGTACGCCATGCGCCGGTATTGAAAAAGCCTCTTACCTGGGATGGTAAAAGCTGTAATTTCCTTGCTGTCTTCCGCCATGGATATCTGGTGATACGCCTGGCTCAGATCCAGCGTGGAAATATAGCTCGCGTGTCGCAGCTTGTCGAGTATGCTGTCTATTTGCGGTAACGGTTACGCGTCTTTTTTCGTCACATCATTGACCGCCCGAAGGTCAATGCATGTGCGTCGCGTTCCGTTTGCCTTCCTCGGAAAGAGCGGGCAACTCGTCCACGCGCTTGTCGACGGCTCGATTATTCCTTCCGCTAATAATCGGTCGATCTCCTGCTTCGCGATCTTTAAAATTGCGGGGGAGTAGCGTCGCATGGCTTGTCGTATAGGCGGGTGTCCTTGGACATCTATATGATGTTCGACCAAGATCGTCATTGCCAACGGCCCCGTACGCTCTTTCAGCCTACCCTCGAGAAGTCGCTGTAACGCGGCCTGCTGAGTCTCAGACATCTCAGCAATCGCGTAGCACTCGAATACCGCCCCAGGAACTAACTATTGCAGCGACTGGATCCGCGGCTTGGAGGTATTAACGTTTTCTCGTTCGCCAATGCCCCGACCACGAATCGAGTTGCACCCCGAAGGACCTTAAGAAGTCCATTCCGAGTATGCACTCGTAATCCAGCGCGCGTACCACCCGGAAACGTATCCGACGCGACATTTCGTGGAGCTCAAGCCTAAGGGTAATAACGCCTAACACCGGTGTTACGCTACTCTCGGCGACCTGCATCCACTGATTCCGCACCGACACCATCTCGGTCTCGACCTGCTCAAACGCTCGTGAACCCAAGTACACTGACCGGCAATGAATGAGTCCCTGTTAGGCATAGAGTGTAGTATAAACCAGGCTGGACAAATTTTCGCTCTCTCTTGCACGTGACGTCAAAATGCTTGTTGGTAGGGTGGTAGGAGAAGCGCGATGTCAATGTGTATGTATAAAGTACAGGCCAGTATATGGCAATACATTATATTATGCCTATAGGTTGACTGGCGGGCGCTAAGGGGAAATTGGTGGGAGCTATTCCGATTCCTCGTCCTCGTCTTACGCACGCTATATATTAAGGATAGCTTTATATGGAAAGAAAATTCTACGGACAACTATGGTGTCCCTATCGGCGTCTTTGTCAAGCAGCTGCTGCAGCATGCCTGTAAAATTATTAAACTATCCTTTTTCGACTAAGAAGCGGGTTACGGCAGAGCGCCATTTGACAGCTCGGCGTGAAACGTCAAACGTCAAACGCTGCACGTGCTGATATTATGAGCACTAAATTTGACATTATTTCTCATGCTTTTTTATAGGAGATAATGCATAATTATTTTGTGCTTACCCTACTGATGATTTTTAGGTTAAATATTTTTTTAATAGAAAAAAACTGTTCCTGATTTACAAATTTCTGGTTCTTAAAAGAACTGTTTTTTTTTAGCAATGTTTCATGCATTTTGGTTCTAAAAAGAACAGCACCTGTAAGAATGATTTTTATGAATAGTAGGTGTATTGGGGATCTATAATAAAACTACCAGGTGAATTTTTTTGTTTTCTTAAAACATTTATTAAATCTTTGTGCATTTTAGATCTTAAAAGAACCGTTTTTGGCGATACGTCATTATTCCTGTTGCAAGTAAATTTTGGCCCTTAAAAGGGCCGTTTCCTCTTGGGATAGTCCTCGCTTTCTACTATACGGATCTCGGGATGGCGCATAAACCACTCACGTGCCTCGCGTGAGGTGTGGACAGGGGAATTGTCCTGCACTAATCGGATCACTGGGACTTCATCAACGGGGTATACCGCTCAAACACTTGGAAGAAAAACTTCCAAGATAGCAATATACTCCGCGGAATTTATCGATGGAGATATCTCCACCAGCTCACCGATAGTGTCACCACTAATCCAACCCCATACGCCGCACGTACTTCGTCCAGACCGGTGAATCTGGACGACATGGTTAGGCTCCAACCTGGTATCGTCTAGCCTTCAGACATGCATGTTGTGGTTGACGGACGATATGAAAACCTTTTCATCGGTCCATATTGTTGTCTCCTACTCAGCAGAGGTCACAGGGAGATTCTCCAGAGCGAAACCAACCCTCTGCTCTTGATGAGCAGGGGTAAGCGGAATCTTATGCGTTGGACGACGACAGAAGATGCCGGCTTCGTTGAGACGACGCCGGCCGGTGCGCTCAGAGGCCGGAAAATCAATTGCTGTTACAATGTTGCAAACATCTCCGAAAGGATTTGCTTGAATACATTCTAAAAGTAATTGATCCTGATCGTCGGTGGTTGATTTTCTTGCCACCATTAGAAGGACGATGATCAAGTAGAGCATGATCACCGCCTTCTTGATAGCGCGAAATCCACCTCCTTACAGTCTTAACACTAACACCTACGATGCGAGAAATCTCTGTAGCGTACTTACCGCTTTCCCAGTGGCCAATTGGGGGCCATCACAAGAACGTAAAATATATCTTTAAATTGAAAATGATCGCCAAAATAAGACACTTATAGTCAAGTGATCGAGGATACTATCCCGACGAGATTTGCAAGTGCAATGATTAACATGAACAAAATTAAATATTTGGAAATGTGTATGTTATGTATGTAGATCCCCAATATACCTACTATTCATAAAAAAACATTTTTACAGGTTCTGTTCTTTTTAGAATCAAAATGCATGAAACATTGCTAAAAAAAAACAGTTCTTTTAAGAACCAGAAATTTGTAAAACAGGAAGTTTTTTTCTATAAAAAAAATGTTTAACCTAAAAATCATCAGTAGGGTAAGCACAAAATAATTATGCATTATCTCCTATAAAAAAGCATATATAGAGCTGCCGTAGCCCGCTCCTTAGTCGAAAAAGGATAGTTTAATGATTTTACACCATCGTTGTCCGCAGAATTTTCTTTCCATATAAAGCTATCCTTATTATATAGCGTGCGTAAGACGAGGATGAGGAATTAGAATAGCTCCCACCACGTTCTCCTTTGCCCCTGCCAGACAACCTATAGCTAAAGAAAAGGAAAAGGAAACCCTCGGCCGTGCATTTGAGAGAGATAGTATAGTATAGTGTATTGCCATCATAGATATAGAAATAAGGAGATGGAGCAATCTCTTGCGTGGGAAAGCCGTTTCAGGGGTGTGAGGGGTAATATCATTGGTGCCGCAACGATCATTGGTTCTAGTACAATTGGATCAAATACAAATTAGTTTCTTAATTCATGGTAGATATATAATTTCTTTTAAATTTTTATCATCAAAAATAGCACGTATTAAAAAAAAAATTAAAAGTAATTAAATTTATGGATATAATTTAATGATATAGGTTAAGAAAGTAAACGTCTTATATATACAGACGGGGACATAAATGCCGTCTCTGACGTCACAGGGAACTATACTCAGTGGTCTCCCACCACACGTGCTGAGTGCGATGGAACATATTCACCTCTCACTCAGAGCTGCTTCTCCTCCGCCGCATGGTGGGGATTGGGAGTAGGGATTCTCACTATTCACTATCCTTTACGAAATGCGTGCGTGCGAGAGAGAGAGCTTATACTGGCGTTCGCCTGGATGTCTCGGCGTCGTTTTGTCACAGTCCTATGATGGCCTACCCCTATTTGTCTCTCTCTCTTTCAACTGCTTTCTGCGTGATGTCCTTGTTTAATGACGAGGTGGCGCCAATGTGCAAATTTTTAGGTTTTCCTGAGGCGACGCTGCTGAAGATATTGGTGGAAGGTTTGCGCTGAAGCAGTCATGGTTTCGAATCCTAAGCGGGATAAATATTTTTTATTATGTTTTATGCTTTCCAGGACTTACCGAAGGAAGCTGCATTGTTATCATACTTTTCTTAAAATTAATAAAACTTTATTTTAATTTAATATGAACCTACATTTCTTGGTTTTCGGATGGATACCGCGTTCGGAATTATTATCTAATTGCCGACATTTCACAAACATTCCAATATGTTCAATATTCAATATATTTTATTAACAATAATAATAATAATACTAATAAATAACTAAAATTATCGCAAGTGCACTAGTTATATCTGTGTTTTCATTAATTTTGAAATAATTAATGATTAGCCGTGGTGGCTAAGTAAGCGGCGATTAAGTCAGAAGCAAGGCGGAGTGTTGTGGATCGCGTCTCTCGGTGAGGGAGTTTTTTTATTTTTTTTTATTTCCGACATCTCTTGATATCCTCTGTAAAATTAAAACTTTTTTAATTTTTCATTATAAAATTTTTTAAAAATAGGTCCTAAAAAGGACCGTTTTGTGATCTTGAAAAAGCATCACATTTTGGCCCTAAAAAGGGCCGATCTGCCCACATCATCACAGTTAGTCTGTCACTGTTCGTTTCGTCAGTATCGTCTGTCAAGTTAATAGTCAGTCCAGTATCCGGACCGGTCGAGAACTTGGTTGAGTCTATTAGGTATAGACGCAACCAAGTTTGCAAGAAACTGTGGCTCACGACGAAGATCGTTCCACACAGTTTTCGCATTCTCAAGTACCGCTGCTCTCGTCCTCTCCGTAGGCGGGACCCATTTCTTGGTCATCTGCGCCCAAACGTTTTCTATTAAATTCAAATCAGGACTGCGAGCAGGCCAGTGCACCAATTGTATTTCCGGATGTTCCCGGAACCACTCACGAGTTTCATAAGAGGTGTGGACACCTGAATTGTCTTGCACAAGTCGGATCACTGGCATGTCTTCAACGGAATACACAGCTCGAACACTTGGAAGAAGCACCTCTTCCAGGATCGAGATGTAGTCCGAGGAAGTCATTTTAGGAGGAATTTCCACCAATTCACCAACTGTGCTTCCAGATATACACCCCCAAACTCCACAAGTGATTCGTCCAGAATGATGATTCTGGACTATGTATTCTGGTTCCATCCGAAAACCACTTGGGCGCCAGACGTGAAGGCGTTGGTCCACGTTCGACTGGAAGACTTTTTCGTCTGTCCAAATCGTCGCTTCCCACTCTTCACGGCTCGTAACTAAATTTTCTAATACAAACGCGACCCTTTGCTCTCGGTGCTGAGAGGTCAAAGGGATTTTTACAGCCGGACGATAGCAACTGATACCGACGGCGTTTAATCGCCGTCTACCGGTTCGCGCGGATAATGGAAATTCTGTTTCATGTATCGCGTCCGAGACGTTGGCGAACGGATTCTCTAGCATATAGTCCACTAGGCGCTGGTCATCATCCTGCCGCGAACCTTCCGGTCGCGTGTTCTGCCCTCGATGATCAAGCAATGCTTGATCACCGCCGCTTTCAAATCGCCGAATCCATCGGCGAATGGTATTCTCGGATAACCCGAGACAGGCAGAAATCTCAGCAGGTGATTTACCGCTCTCCCAGTGGCCTATAATTCTCCCCCTTAACGCGGGACTAATATTGGCGGCCATTTAAAAAACGTTCGAATCACTAATAAAATCGCGAAATAAAAATCAATGATAATTTGGAAAACGCGAAAACCGTAAGCACGACTGTTCTGATGTAGGACTTACGGAGGTATGAATTCACTTCTTTATGTGCTAAACAACCAGAGAAACAATTGACAGAATGTTTTGATTTTTTTCGCCGTCTATTGAAATTCATTGTTTACAGTAGCGCTAGGAAGTTTTTACTTTTTATATTACTGAATAGAGTATATAATATGCAATATTAAAAAGCTATCACATTTATACTCCTTCACATTCACACTCACCAAATTTTAAGAAGTTGTAAAGGGCATGATCCCAGGTTCAATAATTAATAACAATAATAGGAGAAACAGCTTCATATTATATTAAAATAAAGTTTTATTAATTTTAAGAAAAGTATGATAACATTGCAGCTTCCTTCGGTAAGTCCTGGAAAGCATAAAACATAATAAAAAATATTTATCCCGCTTAGGATTCGAAACCATGACTGCTTCAGCGCAAACCTTCCGCCAATATCTTCAGCAGCGTCGCCTCAGGAAAACCTAAAAATTTGCACATTGGCGCCACCTCGTCATTAAACAAGGACATCACGCAGAAAGCAGTTGAAAGAGAGAGAGACAAATAGGGGTAGGCCATCATAGGACTGTGACAAAACGACGCCGAGACATCCAGGCGAACGCCAGTATAAGCTCTCTCTCTCGCACGCACGCATTTCGTAAAGGATAGTGAATAGTGAGAATCCCTACTCCCAATCCCCACCATGCGGCGGAGGAGAAGCAGCTCTGAGTGAGAGGTGAATATGTTCCATCGCACTCAGCTCGTGTGGTGGGAGACCACTGAATATAGTTCCCTGTGACGTCAGAGACGGCATTTATGTCCCCGTCTGTACACTGACCGGCAATGAACGAGTCCCTGTTAGGCATCGAGTATAGCATAAAGCAGGCTGGACAAATTTTCGCTCTCTCTTGCACGTGACGTCAAAATGCTTGTTGGCAGGGTGGTAGGAGAAGCGCGATGTCAATGTGTGTGTATAAAGTATAGGCCAGTGTATGTCAATACATTATATTATGCCTATAGGTTGACTGGCGGGGGCAAAGGAAAACGTGGTGGGAGGTGTTTCGATTCCTCATCCTCGTCTTACGCACGCTAAATAAGAAGGATAGCTTTATATGGGACGAAATCTCTGCGGGCAAAAGTCGAGTCCCTATCGGCGTCCTTGTTTGGCAGCCGCTTTAGCATACTCTCTAACTTATTAAACTTACCTTTTCTATCTAAGGAGCGCGCGCAACGCTAGGCCGCTCTTTGACACTTCCAACTTATGTGTTGTCGCACTCTCACCTGTCTTTTCTACTTAATGTTATAGGAATGATTTTTTTGCAGGGAAAATAAATTATTAATATTATAATTTTATAATTTATATTTATTCAAATATTTTTAGAGGCAGAAGCAGTTCCTTGTATAATAAATATAGGGTTCTTAAAAGAACCGATTTCTTTACATACTTTCTTTTACACCTTTTTCTTCTCCTTAAATCCCAAATGTTCTTCATTATTAATAAAAATAAATTTTTACAGAGTCGGTTCTTTTCAGAACCACACAACTTAATTAAAAAGAAAGTATGTAAAGAAATCGGTTCTTTTAAGAACCCTATATTTATTATATAAGGAACTGCTTCTGCCTCTAAAAATATTTGAATAAATATAAATTATAAAATTATTAAAGTAATAATTTATTTTCCCTGCAAAAAACTCATTCCTATAACATTAAGTAGAAAAGACAGGTTGAGAGTGCGACAACGCATAAGTTGGAAGTGTCAAAGAGCGGCCTAGCGTTGCGCGCGCTCCTTGGATAGAAAAGGTAAGTTTAATAAGTTAGATAGTATGCTAAAGCGGCTGCCAAACAAGGACGCCGATAGGGACTCGACTTTTGTCCGCAGAGATTTCGTCCCATATAAAGCTATCCTTATCATTTAGCGTGCATAAGACGAGGATGTGGAATCGAAACACCTCCCACCACATTTTCCTCTGCCCCCGCCAGTCAGAAAGTGAGAGATAGAAAGAGAAAAACAATCAGTTGCATTCATTAGACAAAGACGGATTAATATGCCAAGTGGAGAGGGCTAGCCGCCTCCTCCTCGTGAGATAAGGATAGTTTAATACTTTTGAAGGCATACTATAAAGCGGCCGCTAGACAAGGACGCAGATAGGGACTCGACTTTTGTCCGCAGAGATTTCGTCCCATATAAAGCTATCCTTCTTATTTAGCGTGCGTAAGACGAGGATGAGGAATCGAAACACCTCCCACCACATTTTCCTTTGCCCCCGCCAGTCAACCTATAGACATAATATAATGTATTGCCATACACTGGCCTATACTTGATACACACACATTGACATGGCGCTTCTCCTACCACCCTGCCAACAAGCATTTTGACGTCACGTGCAAGAGAGAGCGAAAATTTGTCCAGCCTGCTTTATGCTATACTCGATGCCTAACAGGGACTCGTTCATTGCCGGTCAGTGTACACGACAAATATACGACTATATTCGAATATAGCTTTTGTACATTTAGTGTATAGTGTATTGTACACAATTTATTAGCAGCCAATCATCAATGCGGCACCAAATCCTACCCCGCTTCCCTTAGTATGCTTCACTCCCCTCGCCAAAAGTGGGACTTTATGCTTCATCTCCTTATTTCTATATCTATGATTGCCATATACTGGCCTATACTTCATATATTTAGACCAGCATCGCGCTTCTCCTACCACCCCACCAACAAGCATTTGACGTCACGTATGAGTGAGAGGGCAAATTTGTCCAGCCTGGTAAATGCTATGCTCTATGTGAGGTAGGCACACCATCCGTGCCGGTTAGTGTACTAGCGCCTGGCCCCGATGTCCAGCATCGCTCGCAACCTGAGGCCCGAGAGATTCAGAGACAGGACGCACACCGTGGGGCCGCCTTCCGCGGCGCCCCTTTGCAGCTGCCCATCGCGCCCGGTTCGTGGTCGCTAAGCGCGCCCACTCGCTCTCAGGCCGCGCCAAATCGCTCGCGAATCGCGCCTATCCTGTCGACGGTGCCCTCGAGTCTCTCGTCCGGACCGAGAGCTTCCGCGATCTCCACCGAGTCGTTTTCTTCCGCGTTCCTATTTTCCCGACGTTCAACATGGTTATCCTCCGATCCGGTATCGGAGAAGTTATAATCTTCAGACTCGTAGACTTCCGCATCTACGTCTGAGTCGCTCACAGTGTCCTCGGGCGCCTCCCACTCGACGTAGTGGAGGTCGGCCACGGAGAACACCGGTTCTGGAACCTGTTGCTCCATTGTAGGGGCTGTCGTCGGGCTCTCGGCGCCCGCAGCCTCTATTGCCCGTTTCCCGAGGTCGGTGGCCCTATCCTCTGTTCGCCAACCATCGTGGTGTCCGTTCGGATGATGGTGTCAAGGGGTGGCCAGAAATTATTCCCCGCGGGAAATTTCTCCGACGCCGATCCCCATGCACCAACCGGAACTTGCTGAGTGGCCGGGGCAGGATGAGTCCACGGGTTATACGTGGACTCGCGCTGCGCCGGCCGGTTGTTGTACGCCGGCGGCCGGTATACCGCCGGTAGCTCGCTCTGGCGGAGTCGCGACGGGAACTCCCGAGCGTAGTGTCCGCGTCCTCCACAGCGCGAGCATTGGGCGTAGTCCTTACCCGTCGGCTTCAAGGACTCGCCCCGCGGTTGGTTCGATTGGCCCACCGAGCCGCCCGGTGCCGCCGAAGTCGCTGGTCGTGGATAATTGGGTGCGTTCAGCAGAACTCAACAGTTGCACAACGGTAGCACAGTGAACAGTTAGCGCTAAGTGAGTGAATAAGTTTTTGCTGAACGACTCTATCCCTCTACATAAAGGAGTAAATCAAAACAATGTAATAAAATAGTTATGCTACTATACCGGCCCGTGGCCGATGTTTTCGGGTCTGTCGGTACCCCTTTTATCCAGCCAGGCATGCACCATCTCGGGTGGTGCCGAGTTACGCACCGATTTATTCAGCACGGCCGAATTCAGCACGGCTTTTTTCAGCAAGTCAAGATTGCGCACGACCAGATTCAGCACGACCTATTTATACACAGCGAGTTTTATGGATGGCCGGATGGCGCACCGTTCTTTGACTATATAAATATGGACTGCTAGTTGCTTACATATCCTATAGTAAATAATGCAAAATTTTGTCGCCGACCTATTCGAGATATTTCGAGATTTCCAAGACCCCAAAAAAGCGCCAAATTAAATTTGTAGAAGTAGTAGTTCAACTTATTGAAAGAAAACTAAATTAGTAGGTGCGTATTGTTAAGAAATTAAAATAAAAGAGATGAATTTATTTCAATATAATTTGAGATTTTATTGTCCAGAAAAAATAACATTTTTGTGGCTGTGTGTCTAATGAAATCTTTACAATTATGTAATGTAGTACACTTTCCAAAGTAATAAAGCTTAATTTCTAAATATATTTCAACAATAAGTTTTATAATAAAATATTTGTGATTATCTAAAATATCTAAATCTTTAACATGGTTATTGAAGTTATTAAAAATGGAATGAAAACTAATACTGCGCATGATTTTATTACTCATCTTTTGTAAAACATTGTTTTCTTTAATTAAATTATTTATTCTAAATAAATTAAATACTTTTTCACAAATAGTAGTAACAGCACATGTATCTATTTTGGGCTTTCTTAAATATCCTTTACTTTTTCTGTCAATGAAGGATGATTTTGCTGTTTCGCATTCATTAAAAAGGGTTATGCATTCTGAACATTTTAATTTTCTAAAAATTTTCATTTCAACGAATCCTGAAATATACAAATTCGTGTGAAATAGATTGGAGTCTATTATATCCAAAGGAATATCATCCAGAATTATTTCTTCTTTGCATATTTCTTCTACATCCTCATATTCTATTTCGCTAACTATTTTTCTTCCTGATGACACCGTTAAAATAGAGGTTCTATCAATATCAATACATTTAGCTTCTGCCGAAGATGTAACCTCATTATGATGAAGAAGCCTTTTGTAGGAACTTATAAACTGTGAACAATTTGGGTTATTGTTAAACCCTCCCATTGATCTAATTGATGAAAAAAGTAACTCCAAATGATCTTGAGAGAATTTGTATGAAAGTATATATGATAGGAATCCTTTTTCAACATATTCTTTATATATTTCTTCCATATTTGTCATATCCACGATGAATCCAAGAAAACCTGTTTGTGATCTTGTGGTCAAAATATCTTTTTTAATTTCTTTTTTTTTATTTCCACTTGGAATTATATGTGCAATCTGTAGATTTGATAAATAATTTTTAGCTTCTCTAAAGAAATTTAAATATTGTTCAGCTGTTTTGATTGAAAGTGGTTTCTTGAAGCCATTTGAAAATAAATTTCTTGAATTTAGTGTGTCGAATATATTATTTATCATCCGACAGAATTTGACTGTTGCAGCACTGCCTGCAAAATCTGGATGTCCATCGACTATCAATTGTTCAAGAGCTACGGCACAGCTTTCACTCAGAGTTTGAGCAGCAAGCTTAACATTCATCTTGCTTTTCCACCATTGGATATGTTTCTTATTCAGATTATTGGATAAATGAAAATATCCATTTTCTTGAAGTTTCACTAGTTTTTCAAAATATGAAAAATATATTCCATTTCCATTAACGTCAAATAAAACTTTTTTCGAAGCCAAAGTATTTCTAATTAATTTCAGCATGTGTGCTGCATCAAAAAATATGAAAACTTTTTTATTAGTTACTGGATGTTGAAAGTATGGTTTCTCCTTTAAAATATTAGCCCCTAATTGTGAACACATGGATATATTGGCTGCTAATCCATCAAATGTCAATGCTATTATGTTAACACCTGATTTATTAATAAATTCCAATACTTGTTTTGTTATCGTTGCTCGCTCATTTGAAGTCAATCCAGCAACAAAGAAATAAGCTACTGGTATTTTCCATCGTTGGTTAATACCAGTAACTAAATAAACTAGAGCCTCTTTTCCTAAAGGAAGATTATTTGGCTCCTTTACTGTTACACCGTGATCTACATATCCTACGAATCTGCGTTTTTGATGATTCCACTCTACTTGTTGCCTGATAGCCATTTCATCCATCATGAGACATCCATAAATTTTGGATGCTCCAGCTGCTTCAACTTTCAATTTTAAAATATCTATAGCTTCTTTCGTACATCCAGGTGAGCCAGTGGTTGTACTATACCATGCTCTTATAGTCGATGGTGATGGCAAACGATTTTTAAAAGTTTTTCTAATATATTGATAGGCTTTTGAACTATAAAAGTTAATTGTTAGTGCGAAAGCTCTTAATTCAGGTGAATAGCGCCCATTAGCTTTTCCCTTTTCAATTTGTCTTACAATACTACCAGCTTCTGTCACACCCTACGATTATAATCAATAATACAAAACTTTAAAAATGAAAGACACTACCAAAAATTAATTTGCAGTTGCATCTTTTGCCTACAACACGGTTCCAAATGATTTCTTATTATTAGATTCTTATCCCTTTTGCTTTTTCTACTTGATCGTCAAAGACTTGATCTTCTAAAGCTTCTGTAACTGGTACTTGTGATTCTTCTACAGTAGCCTCTATATTTCTTTTACCAAATATTGTTGGTACTGCGTCTGGTTTCAACAATAACTTCCTAAATCCTATTTTTATAAAGCAGTCTTCTGTGAAATGAGTATTGCAAATTTTGCCTTGTGTTGGAAGTTTTTCCAAAATACTTGGATTATTAATTTTTATGGCATCAAGCCACAATTTTCTTATATTAAGATTTTTCGGAAACCTACCAATAGATAATTATCGATAAATTAAAAAAAAATCCTTTTTACAATATGAAAATCATTAAAGTATATAGATAACTGCAACCTATTGAAGCACACACTAACCTAAAAAATGAAATTTTATTCTCAGTTTCTTTTTCCACTTTTCGAACACTTTTATAAGATGAAGATTCGCATCCTTTAATAATACAATAGCGTCCCATTGTAAAAAAATAAACTTAAATATTGTAATATAAAATAATTATAAGTTTATAAAATTTAATTTACTCAGTATCTACTTTTTTAGAAACAATATAATAATATAATGTCTGAATTTAGTTTCAATCTTTGCCGCAAAATAAATTTGGGGTCTGACAGCGCTGTTCTAGGTCGGCGACACATCTGAAGTTAGCTACTAGCAGTCCATATTTATATAGTCAAAGGCACCGTTCGTTTCTGAAGATTGACCGAATTTAGCACATATTTAAAATAACCAGAAAAATTACTAGTCTATTTTGTGAGTATAGTTATGTTGTTCATTTTGTATAATTAAAAGTATATGTATTTAGAATATTATTTTTATGCTTTAAGACATGTGTGTTAACTTTATATTGACTATTGTGTTATTTTGTCAGTTATAAACTAATTTGTATTTGTTTTAATATATCATTATTTTATTTTGAAATAATTATATATGTGTATCTGTTTATTTTTATATACCATTTAAACTATGTAAGTTGTCAATTTAATATGTTTGGATATATTAGAATTAAATCTTAATAGTGATTAATACCTTGAAGTTTTAATTAAATATAAATTTTGCTTTGCTGCAAAAATATTGAAGTGCTGTATTTATATGTTATGAAAAATTGTTAACTTTAATCAATTTTAATAAAAAAATTAATTAATTCTTGTAAAATAAAATTATGTATCCAAGGTTTTTGATAATTAGTTTTAATTTTGGAGTGCTAAATATAACAAATTTCTTAAATAATTTATTTTATGTTTAATTTTGTAAATAAATATATAATGTAATGAATATATTAGCTTATTCACAATTTTTTTTGTATTCGTAGCTTTTAAGAAATATGTTTTGTTAATTACAAATATTTAAATTGTGAATGATACCGAATGAAAAATGTAATATTGAAATGGATGTAGTTTTGTTAGTCCTTAAGTGTTATATGTACTTAGCTGTCGTCATTATAAGATTATTTGGTATATAAAGCTTCTAAGAATAAAACTGTCATAAATAATATTTAAGCCTTTTTACTGATGCTGCAGTTATACTGATTATATTGCTTGACGTTCTTAGTAGTTTTCTTATGTTTAGTTTACTTCGACTAATAGTAATAAGAATTTTCATTTATGAATAAAATTTAAACGCTTATATATGTACAAAGTTAATTATAAAATTTGTTGTACGACTTTAATAAAATAAATTATAATGGAAAATAAATCTGGTAATGTTAAGTAATGGGCTAATATTATTAAAAATACACCTAAACCTCTAAAATGGATGGAAATTATCATAAAAATATGAGATTACTTTATGTGAACAATTTGTGAGATTGGTCAACAAATATTTTTAAGTTTTTAATAGGATTAATGTAAATATATAAATAGTAATACACTTATAATAATAAAAATATTTATTAAAGGGGTTTGAAAAGAGATATTTTATTTAGATATCAACTTGATAAAGGCATTAACTTAATGGCTCCAGTACAATCACAAATTTTGTATTTCTAATGTGGCAATAATTATAGAAACAAAAAAAGAGATAATATTTTCCAAACTAATGTAATATCGAAGCACATTATTTTTCTGTTTTACTTAATTTATCTTGATAATGAGTATGATTCCATATTATTTATAATTTGACTACCAATCTTAAATCACATAATTATATTTAACTAATTTTAAATAATAGCTTAATTTACTTACTTAATCACACATTTAATTTTCATTCAAAAAGTTTAACATTGGAAACTCATATAAAAACTGAATAAAATTGTGGGTGTTAAGAATATAATAACTAATAAATAGTTATAATTTTTACATGTATCAAATTTGTCTTTCAATGTTATTTTAGATTTAACTGTTAGTAATATAAAAATTGAATATTAATATGTTATTTAAACCTATATACAAAAGTAAATAAAATTTTGGACATACACACAATTTGCTACACAAAAAGGTAAAGATAGCAAAATAAAGTAAATAAATTTTTTAAGCTAAATGCAAAACAATTATATTTTTATGTAATACTTTAATAGTACGATGGATAACATTAAGAAATTTAAGGTTTGATCAAATTTAATATGGATAAGAATTAGGAATAACTTCTATATATTTCTGCATAAACTATTATTAAAACCTAATACATAAAATGCACGAGTATTTTTTGTTTCATGTAATTTTTAAATAACATGTTTAAATATTACTAAGGAATTCTAAGAAATAATTACACTTTGATATTTCTTTGACCTTATTTATTAGTAATATCTACTCCAACATATATTTACTACATTTACTAAATGACAAGCAAATTATACTATATATTAAATTATAAAACGAAATAATGTTATAATTATTATAAGAAATTAATATACATATATATAAATTTGAAGCATTGTCAATTTCAGGTTACCCTGTATAGATTTTTGTCTTAGCCAAACTTTAAGGAGTTAGAGAGGGGATGATTCTAAACAAATTTTTCATTTACCACGTTTTGATCTGAAGCTTAATTTTCAAGATACCAATGATAATAATACTATTAATTAATTAAATAGACAGTCAATTGTTTAATGTGAAATAACGCCACTCTGTCTCATTTCAACAATCTGTCTGTGTCTATCGAACTAATAGTACCTTTATCATTAAACATGCAAAATCCTGTTAGAGTTATCCTCTCTATAGCCTCTTAAAATTTAACCGTTCCTCACAGAAACATCCTGTATATGAACATAAAGATATAATATTGTCTGGTCTAAGAAAATATCTTATGATCTTCTGTGTTACTGTTTTCTAATTCATAGTCCATAATCTTTTATCAAACATTTTATGTAGATCTGAAACAGAATTAAAATAATAAAATTTAATCCAATTTACAATAAAATTTTATTTATTAGTTAAAATTTGATATTGAATAATAAAAGAGGTACTTGCCTATTAAAATTTAACAAATTATTATTATGGTTCTTCCACAATTATCTATTGCGTACACCAAAAACTATTAAGAAAGAACCAAAATATACAATATTCGTGTCATCAAGAAGTATCATCTGCTCATATCAAGAAATTTTACTCCATTTCTGATTTAGAATTTGCAATCTCTTACAAACCTGGAATAAAATTCAGGAAATGAAGAAATCTCTGAATAAAATAGTTTCAGTTTAACAGATTACAAATATAAAATACTTAAAAAATGAAAAATACTTATCTGTCATAATTAATTCATTCATTTTCTTGTAGCGTTTAATAACATAAATTTCAAGCTTTAATATTAAAAGTTCATCATGTCATATTTCTGAAAAAATTAAAAAAAATTAAAATCATACATTAAAATACTAATTCATATATATAATGTTTTTGGATGAAAAATTGTACTAGAAATTATTATAAAACTATTCAGTTTAAAAGTATTCGATAAAGCTACTTAGTTAAACAGTGAAAGATTACTAGTTAAAAGTGACATAACTCCACTCTGTCTTCCTTCAACTAATAGACTGCATCTGTATAACTAATAGTACATTTATGATTTAATATCTTTGAAATTAAGCCATGGATCAAAAAATGATAAATAAAAGATTCACTCAGAAGCACTCCTTTCACAAATCTTTAAATTTATGGATCATGCTATTGTTACATTCTGTATGAATACACTTCCTTCAAAGGATAACTTCTTGAGGGTAATCCAAGTCGAAAAGTTGTTCACTAATTTCTGATCTAGAATTTAGCTTTAGAGATTTTTAATGATGAAGATATTATTAGCTAGAGACAGGCAGAAAGTCGAAGTGAAATAATACCACTGTCTTTTTCATCCGTCTCACTTCAATTAACTGTCTGTGTTTGTCTAATAAACAGTTTCTTTATTATTAACTATTTCCTGATCTAACCTCCAGATCAGAAAATGATAAAGGCTATTTTTGACTTAGCTTAAAACCAGGAAGATACCCTTTAAAGGAAATAAACCAATTTTTGCATAACCTTTATATTATCATGTATTATAAAACTTAATTTTTTAATCCAGCGAATAACTTTAACTATAAAAGAAACTATGATAAGAAAAGAATCTGTTTTTGTTACAAGAATTCTGTTCATATTTTACTGTATTATTTGAAAAAAGAAAAAAAAAACATAGATATATTAAGAGCGTTTGAAAACATTAATAACATAAAATAACCTTTACCTTTGTGGAAATAATTACAACAATTCTAAAGTTATGATTTACTTAGCATTATTTCTGTTCGATATACAAGCCTTGAATAATCAATTTGATATATGTAATTTATAAAAGTTGTCACGATTTAATCATTAAATAAGTAAATTAATAAATATTAATTAAATTAATAATAATAATAAATTAATTTATAATAGTAAATTAATAAATCCATATAACACATATATATACAGGGTGTAACAATGATCCACTTTGAAGTATTAAAACGTAGAAGGGATGATTCTAATACGATCTCTTATTTACCTATTTTTCATTTAAGACTTTGTTTAAGGGTATTCAACAATAAAGATGCTATTAGTTAGACAGAGACAGTCAGTTGGTTGAAGTAAGAGATAGCCACATTATCTGTCTTTAACTAGATGACTCTCTCTTTCTAACTAATAGCATCTTTGCTATTGAATATCTTTAAAATTAAGTCTTAAATCAAAAAGAGGTAAATAAAATATCGCTTTTAAATCTCCCCTTCTACAATCTCTTAATATTTCAAAGGAGATCATTGTTACACCCTGTATATATATATGTTTATATCAACTAATACTTACAGTGTAGATCAATATTCTCGTTGCTTTGATACTTTTTAGCCTTTCGTGAAAAATTTCATAAACTAAATATACCAATTATATACGGAGTAGTACTAAATACATTAGAACTTTACAATGGTTGTAGTTTTTTCCATAAAGGTAAAAGTTTTTCCACATTACTTATATTTTCTGCAATCTTAATGTCTATTTTTTTGTCTTTCTAAAATTTAATACTGTAAAATATACACAAAATTTGGTCATATGAGCAAACCTTCTTCGTATCATATTTTCTTTTATAGCAGAAAAAGTAAAGTATTTGGTAAAATAAAAAACTAGGTTTCACAACACATCATAATATATTTATATTGAATTTCGCAGTGACTGGTTCCATTAATTTAAGGGATCGTGAAAGAGATAATTCTAAAAAGATTCTTCATTTACCACTTTATAATGTTCCCCTTAATCTGCAAGATATTTAATGGTAAATGTACTATTAGTTATACAAGGACAGACTGATAATTGAAATAAGATAGCATGGCGTTAACTCACTACTACTGGGTAATTTACTTTGTCTAATTAATGGTACATTGCTCATTGAATATTTTGAAAACTGAGTTTCAGGTCAAAAAGTGATCCAATTATTTTAGAATTGCACCCTCTTCAACTTCATAAATCTATGCATTATATCATTGTTATACACTGTATTATTAAATTATATTTATCTCAAAAGTTCAATGGTAAAATAAAATCTATATTTTCAGATTTCTTAACTCACTTATATTTATTTAAGCAATTTCCCCATAAATTTTATACGCACACACTCCTTACTCACATAAAAATACACACAATATTACAGTATATAATATTTACAGAAAAACTGATAATTGACTGCTTTACTAACAAAAGTAAAATAAACTTGACCTTTATTTAGTTGTACAACAGCAATAATATAAAATTTTACAAATTGCTTAATCACGTTAACAATTATTCTTAACGTACTTGTTACGTTTCTATGATGAAAATTAAATTACAAAAATAGCACAATTCGCATAATTAATCGTTATCTAAAGTTATTCCTTGTTAATTATTTTAGCATTTAAAAACGTCTAAAATTGTAAATTTTATTTCAACTCATTTGCGTCATAAAACATTAAGAGAAGTAATAAATCAAAGCTCTTGATAAAGAATTTCATGCGCATTTTTAGAATTATTTTGTTGTTTTATAAATCTTCTACAGAAATTCTCTGTTATTTGAAAATATTTGTTGTTGTTAGAGGTCGACCCGTTTTTTCTAGCATTTCTATATGAATTTAATATGTTCAACATTCGTAAAAATGAGATGTTGAAAGAATACTAAATAAATCGAACCATCGATAAATTATTTTATAACTATGGATACAATTATTACCTATATCGAAAATAAATTTATTATTATTATTAACGTATTTTTCATATCTATATAACGAGTATAATTATAAAAATATCCTAAATTGAATCATTTCGACCTCTAACAACAACAAATATTTTCAAATAACAGAGAATTTCTGTAGAAGATTTATAAAACAACAAAATAATTCTAAAAATGCGCATGAAATTCTTTATCAAGTGCTTTGATTTATTACTTCTCTTAATGTTTTATGACACAAATGAGTTGAAATAAAATTTACAATTTTAGACGTTTTTAAATGCTAAAATAATTAACAAGGAATAACTTTAGATAACGATTAATTATGCGAATTGTGCTATTTTTGTAATTTAATTTTCATCATAGAAACGTAACAAGTACGTTAAAAATAATTGTTAACGTGATTCAACAATTTGTAAAATTTTATATTATTGCTGTTGTATGACTAACTAAAGGTCAAATTTGTTTTGCTTTTGTTTTTACACTTCCGCTAATCATACGCAATTCCACATAAGTTGCAAAAGTTTGTGGGGGTAACTCAGTGACTGTTCACCAGACTGAAAACGCGAACGCTAAGGCTATCACTGCTGTGGTATATAATTTATTCGAATTCTAAACATTAATAGCTTCTTAATAATTACATGTGTTAAACTTGTGAATACGAATACAATAAAACTAATATTTTTAACGTTAATAAATATAAATAAGTGTTTTAAGTTTTTTCAAAGATAGTGAATATTAAGTCTTCTAGTCTTATATATATATATATATAAATACACACATACATATTTTTTTATTAAAATGTATTTGTAAATTTAATATTCTTATAGGCTTACTTAAGTATGGAGATAATAAAAAATAAAAGAGGCAATAGTCTCTATGTACACGAAAATTACTGCTATAATATTGATAAACGTAATAATGTTTATCGTTGCAACACTCGAGGATCTACAAAATGTTGTGGTATTATAAAAATTACAAACGGAGAAATAAAAGTTTTAAAAGCACATAATCATCAACCATCTACATATTTAGTGGAATTATATAAAATGAGACAAGAGATGTTGACTCTCTGTCGTGAGACAGCATTGCCATCAAAATAAATTTTTGACAGTGTTTGTAGAAAGTAAGTGTAAACATTTATTTTTCATTTTTTTTTTTTCTTTAAATAGTTATAAGATAATTTTGTTCAGATATCCTGAACCTGCGGCCTATATAACTTTTCCATCTATAAAAAGTACATTAAATGCAGAGAGATTAAAAAATAAGCCCAAAATTCCTGCAACTTTATCTGAGTTATCTGATTCAGTTATAAAATATTCACCTTTGAATGATATTTACCAAGCCACTGTACGAGATGGTAACAATGTTGCGATAATATTTTCAACAGAACCTTTAATGAAAGCATTGGCTTCATCGCAAGAAATCTTTATGGATGGAACTTTTGCGGTAAGCTAGATTTATTACACATGCTTTAATGCGTTTTATCTTTATTCATACAAATTTTACAGGTTTTACCTACATTGCCGCCTATAGCACAACTATATTCTATACATACACGCTATATGGATACGGTATGAAAATTGTTACATTTAATATTAAAGCTGAAATATACTGATATGAATGTTTATGTTTTAGGGGATTGCCACAATGTTTATTTTGTGTAGTTCTCGAACTTCTTCTATGTACAAATGCATGTGGGATAAAATTTTGGAGTTACTTCCAGATTTAAAAAATAACGTGAAAATTGCTATGAGCGATTTTGAAAAGGCTTCAATGAGCATAGTAAAACAAGTTTTGCCTGATATTAAACTTCATGGATGCTGGTTTCATTATAATCAGGTAGTTTCATTCTTGTATAGAAATAAAAATTTCTTTTTAGTGTATTTTCTGTTATAAGAAATATATTATTATTTTATTAGCTTTATTTATTATGTTGTTATTATTTTATTAGCTTTGTTTTGTATATTTTACAGGCTCTATTGCGTAAATGGAATTCACTTGGACTTATAAATTTTCCTAGAAAAATTTTGTCTATGTCAATGAGTTTAGCTTTAGCACCTGCAAGTTTATTTAATGAAGGATTATGCATTATTGAAAATGAAATCAAAATGTTTTACGAGGAGAATACTATGTTACATCGATTTATGTCATATTTATATGCTACATGGTTGCCTAAAGCATCTCTAGTTTCTGTGTATAATTGTCCAATTAGAACGAATAACATAACCGAATCTTTTCATAACATTATTTCAAATAAAATTGGTAAAGGAAATAAAAATGTATGGACATTTTTAGGTGCTTGTACAGAACTATCATTTCTTAACTAAACAAGTTATATGCTGTTCATGTTTAAAAAATTATTTGATTTTTAATGTTGTGATTTTTTTTTGTTTTTTAGAAAAATTGCGATATGTAATTAAAGACGAAAATATTAAACTCTCTCGTCTACAAAATTTTAGAAAAGTTAAAAGACCCGAAAATAAGAGAAACAAAGAAAGAAATCAAAAAATTATATATATCCAAAATAAGCATTCTTGTGGCAGGTTGGTTATTATTACATTGTCTTTAATTTTATATGAATAAGGATTGATCTTAAGTTATGCATATTTTTATTTTATAATTAAAAATATTTCCCTTTCGAAATTATAATGCACACAACATATTTGAGTTTGTCTTTGGAATGATATAATGATTATTAAATATTTTGTAATATGTACAGGGTTTAAAATTAACATATTCTATAAATTTAGGAGGTTGTGGAAGAAGTGATTCTAAAACTATTTTTTATTTATCTCTTTTTGTCCGATGATTAATTTTCAATATATT
This sequence comes from Sclerodermus sp. 'alternatusi', assembly GCA_037305995.1. Taxonomy (NCBI): domain Eukaryota; kingdom Metazoa; phylum Arthropoda; class Insecta; order Hymenoptera; family Bethylidae; genus Sclerodermus; species Sclerodermus sp. 'alternatusi'. Next base: position 109,140 of record JBBEEM010000039.1, read on the forward strand.
CAATGATAATTATTATTAGTTGGACCAACAGTTAATTGATTGAAGTGAAATATTGTCGTTCTGTCTCACTTCAACTATCTATTTGTCTGTGTCTAACTGATGATTCTTTTATCATTGAATATCTTGAAAATTAAACCTCAGGTCAAAAAGTGGTAAATAAAAAATCGCAAATGAATCACTCCCTCTAGATCTCCTTAGATTTATGGAATATGTCATTGTTTCACCCTGTATATGTACAATTGAATCTCATTAGTTTCCATTAAGAATTTTAATTCTGTGGGTAAATCGTGCATAAGTTATTTACTATTTTTCCATTTGGTTTGTAGTTTTTAAAACATTTAATAATATTAGCAGCATTGAATATAGATTTCCTACTATTTGAATTGAAGTAATATCACGCTATTTGAATTCATTTATCTTGTAATTGACTATCTCTGTTTATCCAGTAATATCTTTATAATTATTTATTATAATTATATAATTTATATTATGAAATTAAATTATATATTATTATCTTGAAAACTAATCTTCAGGTGAAATACTGTAAAATTTTTCATCAAGTAGTATCTCCAAGAATAAATCTTTTCATGGAAATTCATATTTTGGATCATCCTGTATGAATCTGTTTCATACATAAAATGGCGGACATTAATGGAGTCCGGAATATCACTAGGCGCTAGTTTCAGAGCGTCCCCACCATGCGCCTAGAGTGCGAGGGAATATACTTACCTCTCACTCAGCGCTCACTCTCCTCCGCCGGTTCTCCATCCTACACGGATGACGTAAGCACGAGAGAGAAAGATCATACGGGCGCGTGGCCGATATCCCAGCGTCCGTTTGTCCAAGTCCTATGCTGGCTGTCCCCTATTGCCTTCTCTCTCACTCGACTGTCTTTTGAACGGCGTCTTTGTCTAATCGTCCGACGACGCCAATGCGTAAATTTTTCAAGTTTCCAGAGGCGACGCTGTTGAACCTACTGACAGGAGGCACTGCGTTCAAGCGGCAAGAGTTCGAATCCCAGCAGAAAATAATTATCTTATTCTTTATTTTTTTTTACATGTCGTATTCCAAAGATCTTCTTTCATTAAATTATTAAATTATCTCATTTCTTCCATTTATTTATACGGTTACATCCCGCTTCCTATTTTACTTTCAGGCACACTCATAATTCTCTAAAGATATATGGATATCCAATGCTTATACGAGCTCAAACATATATTTTCATTTTTATCAAAGTAATGAATATAAGTTAAGTTTTTTTATGATATTAACTTTTATTTTATTTATATATACATTTTTCTTACGTTGTTTAAATCAATGTTTACATTATTGTTATTAAATATTCATATTTATATTACTTTGATAAAAATGAAAATATATGTTTGAGCTCGTATAAGCATTGGATATCCATATATCTTTAGAGAATTATGAGTGTGCCTGAAAGTAAAATAGGAAGCGGGATGTAACTGTATAAATAAATGGAAGAAATGAGATAATTTAATAATTTAATGAAAGAAGATCTTTGGAATACGACATGTAAAAAAAAATAAAGAATAAGATAATTATTTTCTGCTGGGATTCGAACTCTTGCTGCTTGAACGCAGTGCCTCCTGTCAGTAGGTTCAACAGCGTCGCCTCTGGAAACTTGAAAAATTTACGCATTGGCGTCGTCGGACGATTAGACAAAGACGCCGTTCAAAAGACAGTCGAGTGAGAGAGAAGGCAATAGGGGACAGCCAGCATAGGACTTGGACAAACGGACTCTGGGGTAACAATCGGACGCCTGCACAGTCTTTCTCTCTCGCACTCACGCGTTTCTTAAAGGATAGACGATACAGATCAGCCCCACTCCCAGTCCCCACCATGCGACAGAGGAGAAGGAGTCTCGAGCGATATATATGTTGATCGCAAAGCTGCGTGGATTCGATTCCCGATTGGGTATATAATTGTTATTTTTATATTAATCTTTTTCTTCATTTTTTTAAATTTGTATGACACTTCTAATATTATATTTGAATATAAACAAGTGTTGTAATATTTTATTCTAATCGTTAAAATTGTTTTTTAAATTATAATTGCTTTATAATAATGATTTAATAATTAATTAATAATAAATAAGTTAATAAATAAATGTATAGAATATAAGAATAATAAATAATAATAAATACATTAGATTATGGAATTATTAATCAATAAAAACTCTTTTCTTTCTAATTGTCAATAATTTTATGAAGCTCATGATTATTCTTTATAAACGTATTATAGTTAAGGGATAATACAATTATATCACTGATTCTTTAAATCAAGTTTTAATTTAATAAATGGAGACCATGGTAATAGGGCATGTGACAAAAAAATTAATGAAAAAAATAATAACTTTTAGCTGGGATTCGAACTCTGCCGCTTGAACGCCGTGACTCCTGTCAGTAGATTCAACAGCGTCGCCTCTGTAAACATTAAAAATTCGCGCATTGGCGTCCTCGTGCGATTAAACAAAGACGCCACTCAAAATACGGTTGAGCGAGAGAGAAGGAAATAGGGGACAGCCAGCATAGGACTTGGACAAACGGACGCTGGGATATCGGCCACGCGCCCGTATGATCTTTCTCTCTCGTGCTTACGTCATCCGTGTAGGATGGAGAACCGGCGGAGGAGAGTGAGCGCTGAGTGAGAGGTAAGTATATTCCCTCGCACTCTAGGCGCATGGTGGGGACGCTCTGAACTAGCGCCTAGTGATATTCCGGACTCCATTAATGTCCGCCATTGTACACTTTAATTAAAATGAACTACATATAGTATTTTAAAAAGCCTTCTAATTAGAATATTATTATTGCTTGTAAAAAAATTTCGAAGTCATCTATAATATTCCAAAGAAAATTGAAAAATAGGAATATTTTAAAATGGCATGACAATCTTTAATATGTACTTCGAAACATGTTACAATATCATCACAAATTATGAGATTATTATAAATTGATCTACTTAAAATTAAAATAATATTTTCCACTATTAATATTTTATATCATTTTAAATATGTAAATATCTGTAGATACCAATGTGTTCATTTATTTAGTTTCATTGCATACATAATTTTAATATTCATCATTTATAAGTGTTTATGAGCGTGAAAGAGATTTACATGTTTACGTTATTTTCAGATTATCTCTTAAAGAGTTTTTAACAGCTTTCTGTGACGTTCATAATGATTTTATATATAAAATAAATATACAAGAAAATTTATTAGATTTAAATTGCAGTATCTCGGAAGTTAATAATGCAGGTTAGTGTTGAAAAATTATTATATTAGAATTTTCAAAAAAATACTTTATAATTATTCAGGATGTAACGATGATCTTCGAAATTTTAACAAGTTATTGAAAATATGATTCGAAAACGAATTTTTATTTACCACTTTTTGATTTGAGGCTCCATTTCCAAGATATTTCATGACAAAGATTCTATTAATTAGTTTAAAACAGTCAGTTGGCTTAAAGTAGAAAAGAGTGATGATATTTCACTTCAACTAGCTGACTTTCTTTGATTAACTAATAGTATTTTTATTGTGAATTATCTTTAAAACTAAGCTTCAAATTGAGAAATGGTAAAAGAAATATCGTCGTAAAATACTCCTCTCTAAAACCCATTAAAATTTCGAAGAAGGGAATATATAGTGTGTCTAGAAATAAATACACCTCCAATCAAGGAGTAGTTTATCTCACTAGTCTCAGTTAAAAAGTTCTTTTTCACTTTTCTAACCGAAGTTTGATTCTCAAGAGATTTAATGATAAAGATACTATTAGTTAGACAGAAACTGACAGATAGTTGTAGTGAGATGGATTGATGCTATTTTGCTTCAACTATGTATCTTCGTCTAATTAATGATATCTTTGATAAAATGGTTAAGAATTTTTCTTAACCATTAGTGAACTTAATGTCTAGAGTCACCCTTTAACCAGGGGGTGAGTTTTTTTCTGGACGCCTTGTATAACCTTCAGATAATGATTCATTGAAATAAGTAAATGTAAAACTTGCAAAATATTTGAATAAAATAAAAGTATACTTTTAAATATTACTTAAAGACTTGAAAGACTTATGCTTTTTAAGAATATAATAAAAACATTATATAGGTTGTTGTTTTATTGAAAAAACAAATGTTTTTTTTTGCTTTGTGTTTAACTTTAGTAGTATAGTCTTTTTAAAAAAGGGCACAAGTTTTGCAATATTCTATTATATTCATATTAGAAGGAAAATAAGAAGATAAATATCATAAAGTATAAGATATTTATTACAAGTAATAGTAATCATATATAATTTTATTATATTTAGGAGATATAGATAAAATTATGGAGTGCATTGGAAATAAAAGTAAAAGGAAGATGAACGGTATAAAAATTAGACTTAAACTATTGTATTGTACAGGGTGTAATAATGATCCCCTTCGAAATTTTGGAGGGTTGTAGAAGTGGTGATTCTAAGATGATATTTTATTTACCATTTTTTAATTTAAGGCTTAGTTTCTAAGATATTCAGTAATAAAGGTGCTATTAGTTAGACAGAGACAGTCAGTTGATTAAAGTAAAAAGGAGTGATGTTATCTCACTTCAACTAAATGACTGTCTCTGTCTATCTAATAGCATCTTAATTGTTAAATATCTTTAAAAATAAGTTTCAGATCAAAAATTGGTAAATGAAAGATCATCTTTAAATCCTCCCTTCTACAATCCCTTAAAATTTCAAAGGGGATCATTGTTACACCCTGTATATTATTAAAAATTACTTTTGTTATACAGGGTGTTCCAAAACAACTGCACTTCCTGTTAAGGGGTGATTTCTGACACAAAACTGAGTTGAAAAGTTCTTAGCCATTTTTCAATCCGGAGCTTGGTTTTCAAGATATTCAATGATAAAGATATTATTAGTAAGACGAAGACAGACAAATAGTTGAAATGAGATAGCACTACTCTGTCTCACTTCAACTATCAGAGTGTCTCTGTCTAACTAATGGTATATTTATTATTGAATATCTTGAAAAACAAGCTCCGGATTGAAAAATGGCTAAGGACTTTTCAACTCAGTTTTATGTTAGAAATCACCCCTTAACAGGAAATGCGGTTGATTTGGAACACCCTGTATATTACTTGCTGCATTTATTTTTTTTTTATTTTATAGAAAATATAAATCGGTCACCTAGTAAAATTTTAAGATCCCATGCATACAATGCTAAGCATCGTAAAGAAGCAAATCATCAAGAGTTGCGCATAGTATTGACAGATATAAAGCATAAATTGTAAAATAATAAACTAATATAACTATAATATTAATTTATATATATTGTTTTCAGCTACATTTATTACTTACCTCACTTTCCTTAAGTTGAAATGTAATAAAATTTATATTTTAAATATAATATTGTATATATTTAAAAAAAAATCGCATTAAAAATGTGATCCTTACAAACTTTTTAACAAATTCTTGTAATACCTGTAATTGATATGTTTAAATTAATTTCATTTAATTTTTGATTTATGTAGTTTTTTATATTAATTCATATTAATTTTGATGATCATTTCAGTAACAAATATATTCTTTATAAATTTTCTAAAATACAAAAAAAATAAGTGACGAAAAAACAAAAAATGTGGTAAATAAAGTTCAAAATTAGGTGTACACAAGAAAATACCAAATAAATAAAAGAAACAGCATCCTATATCAAAACAATTAAATTTAACTAATTTAATCAAAAAACAAATTTATATAGAATACATAATTTTCCTTATAATTTAAATCTGATTTGTTAAGAATTTTATAAAATAAAATTATAAGTAATAAAATTTTTGTAAAAAAAAACATTACAAATATATGCTTACAATTAGATTAATCTCATTCATGTAAATTATTTGCATAAAATATTTTTTAAACAAAACATAAGTTCATACATAAGTTTTTAAATATATATATCAACATCGTAATAGGTGATACGATATAAAAGTTTATTCTTGCGAATAGAGAAGAAGTACACACAAATTAACTGTATTTTTGCATATAGGGCAATTTCGTTTCTCTACGTTTTTCTTGCAATCTTCGCATGATGTAACATGACCACATGGTACGCAAACGTATGTAGCTTTCTTATTGTGGCATGTAATACAAAATCCGTTTTTATCAATTTCATAACTTTCTAGATTTGTAGAGTCTGGCATTGTTACTGGAACTAACAAATTTTCTTTGTCTGATTCTGAAATATGCAGGAAATCCTCAAACTGAAGATCAGCATCTACGAAAAGAAAATAGATTATAAAAAAAATTTTATATAAAATTAAATATATAAATAAAAATACAAGATAATATTTTATACAGGGTGTTCAAAACTTACGCACTTCTTCTAAAGGTGTTACTCTTGAGAGTAAATTGAGTCGAAAAGTCCTTTACAACTCTTTGATCTGAAGCTTACTTTTTAAGATATCCAATAATAATGATGTCATTAGACAGAAAAAGGCAAATAAATAGTTGAAAAGGGAAAGATGAAAGAGAGTAGTGTTATCTAATTCCAACTTTCTGTCTATATTTGTTTAACTAACAATATCATTATTATTGAAAAGTAGTAAAGAACTTTTTAACTCAGTTTACCTTCAAGAGTAATTTTATTAAAAAAAGTGTGCGAGTTTTAAAACACCTTGTATATCAATGAGATTGAAAATTTAATTGCAAATAAATGGAATAGAAAGACGATATATTAAATCTAATTGTAGATCTGTAACTACTAAACACATAACTATAACATTCAAAAAAATAATTTATAATATCACTAAGTATTAAATATTATCTTAATAAATATATAACATACCTTGTACACTATAAATAGTTAAGTTGGAAAATGATTCAATTTCATTTTCTGTACTGCTAGCATCTATTTGGGCTATAAATAAAGTATTGTAATAAGTTATTTTAACTACTAAACCTAAACTCTTTTCTATTAAAAAATCATAAATATTATACTTGAATTATAAATAAAAGAAGATACATCACTCAATGTTTTATTTTTGTTCTCATCTTTATCTAAAAAATAAATAATTAAAATTAAATTTTCATAATAATAATTATACTGAAATATATGAAATTATTATAAATAAACTAACCTTCATTAAAAAGTTCATATTCAATGTTAAGAAATTCATTATTTGCATATAAACATTTTAAAAAATGCTGCAGAGATAATCTGAAAATAATAAAATTACTATAAAAAGATCAAATATTAAATTAAATAATTATTTAGTCAAACTATAAGACAAATTTGATATACCTACAGGGTAACATATCCTTCGAAATTATGAAGGGTTGTTCAAGGGAGGATTCCACAATAATTTTTCATTTACCATTTTTTTATTTAAAGCTTAAATGAAAAAATTTAACAATCAAAAAATACTCTTAGTTAGATAGAGGCAGTCAACTAGTTGAAATGAAATAAAATATCTTGATAACTAAGCTTCAAATCAAAAAGTAGTAAAAAAAGTTATCTTAAAATCGTCTATTACTTTAAAAATTTCAATGGGTACCATTATTACACCTTGTATACAGGGTGATTTAATGAGGTACAGCAAAACTTTAAGGAGTTGTAGAGGGGATGATTCTAAGACGATTATTTATTTACCATATCCTGATCTCAAACTTAGTTTGAAGGATATTCAATAATAAAGGTACTAATAGTTTGATAGAGACAAATAGACAGTTAAAGCGAGACAAAGTATCATTATTTTACTTTAAACAATTAACTGTTTCTGTCTAACTAATAGTACTTTTATCATTGAATATCCTTAGAACTAAACTTTAGATCAAAATGTGATACCTGAAAAATCGTTTCACAATCATCCCCTTTAAAACTCCATAATGCTTAGTTTAGCGTCTCTATTATACGCTATATATAATTTCTTTATTAATTGTTTTTACTGAATACCTTCCATTCACAAGATCCTCTTTTATTCTGGATATTTTTCTACTTCGTTCACGATTAAAACGTGTCCGTGGTCTTCGGGGTAAATGCCCATTTTTCAGGCGAGTTAAGTCCAATTCTTGGTCTTTTATAAGAATCTGTAGTTTTTCTAATTAATAAAATCAATAAATTTATTAACATTCTCATAACTGAACTCACAAATTACCATAATAAAATTTGTTAGTATTATATACCTAGGAATATCCATACATTGATATTATTAGTACCCATCTTTTGTCTAGCATTTTTATGAAATGCTTCAACAATATTGTTAGTTTTTATTATGCTAGGAAAACATAATGTTTCTGATAATGGCAACCAATTAACTCGCATATAGCTTAAAAATTGTAAACCACATGGGTATTTTGAGACCAATTTGTCAGCTTCATTTTGCATTAATGCCAAACCTTCTGCAAAATAATCAGCAGGAACTAATGGTAATGACATTCCCATCCATAAAATATCTTTAGGGGCTTTGGTTAAACCCAATCGACGCCACTTTCGATAAATAGCCTAAAATCAAGAAATTTCGCAAAAATTATGACACGATAAAATATTTATTAACTAGCAATAATTAAACCAAAGAATATAATATATATTATATATTACCTGATTATAATGAAACCAGCATCCATGAAGTTTAATATCAGGCAAAACTTGTTTTACTATGCTCATTGAAGCCTTTTCAAAATCGCTCATAGCAATTTTCACGTTATTTTTTAAATCTGGAAGTAACTCCAAAATTTTATCCCACATGCATTTGTACATAGAAGAAGTTCGAGAACTACACAAAATAAACATTGTGGCAATCCCCTAAAACATAAACATTCATATCAGTATATTTCAGCTTTAATATTAAATGTAACAATTTTCATACCGTATCCATATAGCGTGTATGTATAGAATATAGTTGTGCTATAGGCGGCAATGTAGGTAAAACCTGTAAAATTTGTATGAATAAAGATAAAACGCATTAAAGCATGTGTAATAAATCTAGCTTACCGCAAAAGTTTGTAACAGGAATTTCTGTTGCATGTGCTATCGGAGATAGAAATTCTAGAAGAAGAATAGGAATCGCCTCACAGAGGTGTGAGTGGCGACATCTGTCGTGATTCAAGGGAATCACGATAGATCGAGATCACGAAAAGGGACTGCATTTCGGAAAGGAAATGCAGGAACGGGGTTTCGACCTGTGAACCCTTGCGAGGTGAAACGGAACCGGGATGCAGCAGCCGACTGCCAGGGCTGTGTATCCCTGGGGAAGCGGAACCTGTGAGAGTCCCTGTAGGACTGGTAGAAGTCCGGATGAGAGTTCCGGCGCTCCCAGGAAGTCGTGGGGTATCCGTCAGGATACCCTAAGACGGGAGAGACAGCCTACACGGGATGATCCGCAAGACGGGATAACAGGAAAAGATCCCGGTGAGCCGTCGAACCGACAACAACGCGAGGAACTCGAACTACGAACCACAACGAAATATACTTTGTATCTCATCTTCCGACCTAAAATCGACTTCAAACTCGACTACAACGAGATGAACCAAATCGATGGTTCCCTTGACCGCCACTAGATGGCAGCGCCATATGAAGGCTGTGGGGATCCGCACCACAGTCTATGCATCAGTGTTGATTAGGCACACAGCGTGTCCCTGAACACATGCCTATGCAGATGGCGCTAGCAGCGCAACAGACTGCCTCTCTGCAACACGCGCTGGACTCTGCCCTTCCTGAAGCATCACTCCTACGGAACACACGTGCGACCACATAACCTCCGTTAGTTCTGAAAACCAACATGGAGAGTATAAATTTATTCCTTCCTTCTTTACCCTAATGCAATCTGCTCTTGCTAGAACACGTCATTAATGTACTTTATTAAATTGTGTGGTAACGGAGTCGCCACATAATTTTTGGTGACCCCGACGTGATATTTTTGATAGTGCGGGCCTTTCGTCTTTTTTTTTTTTTTTACCGGGTGTGTCCTCGTGCGTCGAGATTGCTTTTGTTCGCTCGATTCTGCGTTTCTTAATCCGCGAACATCCAAGACTTAATTGCTCTGTTTAACTTTTGAACATCGTGATTCATGCATTCCATTTTAGACATTTGCATCTGTTTAATTAGTTTGTGCGTCGCTTTTAAAATGGCTCATCGTGCACCAGCCAACACCGTCATCGAGGGATCCTCGTTGGAAAGAATTGCAATACGTCCTCCTCAATTCTGTAAGGAAAAACCAGCCATTTGGTTTATTCAACTGGAGGCACAGTTCATCACAAATGGAATTACCCAGGACCTGACTAAGTATTACCATGCGGTACAGGCATTAGATGCTGAAGTTTTATCTGAGGTGAGCGAAGTCATAATTTCTCCTCCGGAGACGAACAAATTTGAAACGCTCAAGAAGGCAATCCTCCTCGCTTTTCAAGAAAGCGAAGACAAACGTCTGCGTTCACTGCTTAATC